>ML792598.1:463688-488572 GCA_009831015.1 Picea engelmannii
TTCCCTGAATTGTTGACTATATAATCCCTTGGACCCCTAGATGCAAAGAAAACAACAAGTGGGAGAATGTTGGGTATGTGTTATATTCTTTGCATGTGTGTGTGGGGATGCATTAGATATGACAACTGCATCTAACGGTCCCTCTAGTAGTGTCATTTGTGTCGTGTGCTCCGGGTGCTTTCCTAGGGGGGTCCCAGGGGGGGCAGGTATGCCCCCCCCCCCCTGGTTACGCGTAGCGTTCGGGGTAGCGCCCCAAATTTTGTTTTTGGGCGGTTTTTGCTAATTTTAGAGGATTTTGCTATTTTTAGCAGTTTTGTAAATTAATCCTGGATTAACGGATTAGGGATTTGGTATCTATGGAATACCTAAAAACATTGTATATATTGTATGGTGAATGGTGAAATTAGATATATGAATATAAGAAAGGTTTTTCTGGTTGAGGGTTTCCGGTATAAAATCTTTGTGTACTCTATGTCTGAGCCATTGATTAAATTCTGTTTTTCTTAAGAATCTATATGCATTTCTTTACTTCACAGGTTTAAAACTTACAAGGTGAACAAGATGAAGTTTAGAAAGGAAATCGAGACAATGACTAGTGATGGTGATTTCATAGGTTCAGAGGAAACACACAACATAAAAAGGAAACATGCCAAAGAATATGGCATAAGGAAGAGGATGATTAAAGAGGATATTGACAGAGAAATGGTTGAGTTAAAGATCCAACTCATTTACATGGAACAACTACTATAGAGAAAGTCAAAGAGAATAAGAGACAGGGATGGAGTATGAAGAACAAGTTCAAATGGCCAATAATGCAATTATTTGAAGAGAAGATGAGGAAAGTCTTAGAGGAATTGAAGCACAGGTTAAATGCTTTGATGTAGAAGGAGAAACTCAAAGGAGTTGATTTCATATTCAGGTCATTGACAGAAGGAGTAGTTCATTATTCTGACCTAGAGTAGGGAGATATCCTTGGAGAGGATAATGAAGAGGATGAGAGACTTGCAGGAAGAATCGTGAGCTCTTTGGAGATTTCAGATCATCATATGGACATGTTGACAGAGGATTCAAGTAAGGATGAAAAGCCTAATGTTTTTAAGACTAACAATTTGTGTGTGTTTGTAGGTTTAGTAGGTGATGCATTATATGAAGTTTTCAACATTAAGAAGGAAGAAAAATAAATGTATAAAAACACTTCAAGAAAACAGGATCAAAATTACATTTTGATGGGGGACGAGGAAAGAGTGTCTCATAAAGACAACCAATAAGCAGGAATCCATACATGTTTTTCTAATGGGATTCTTGACAGATCGTTAGAATAACTCATTGTTGTAGAGAAAACAAAAGACATGGCTTATGAAGATATCCAAAGGGAAGTTGAAGAGAAGAAATATTATGTAATGCTTTCCATGTGGGATAAAGAGGTAGAGATACTAGAAAGTTTGTTGATAGAACCTAAGTCAGAAAGGGAAAGTACATACAGAGAGGGAACATGTTATGAAGTGCCTAGCAGTGAAGGAGAGGTTCTTATTACATCTAAGGAGGTAAAAGTAAATTTTAATTTTCAATTTAATTTGGAACTTGTAGGCCTACCAGAGGAAAATGAACATGATATGGAAGTATCCACAAGAATATTTCCTAAGAATGAAACCAGACCTCCATTGATGAATTTTGAGGATGAATTGAAATGATTAGAGGAATGGTTGACTAAGGATGTAGGACAAGAATATTGAAAAGGTTTGAAGACTCAGTTCAAAATAATTTTAAAGAGAAGATGGATATGTCAATCAGTAGTGGAATAATTGGAGACAACGAACAACAACCAGTGGACAACAACAACAAAAAAATTCAATAAAGGGAACACTGGAAATTTTTCAATAAAGAGATGTATCAGCCAAAGGACATACTAGACATTGAGATTGAGTTAATAAGGATGATGATGGTGAATATGTCTCAGAGAAGATATGTAGAGGAAAGTGATATCTACATCATCAGAGAAAGTGAGAAGCAAGGTAGCAGCAGGAAACAAGTGACAAGGAAATATTTCAAAAGAAAATCCAGTGGGGCATTGCAACATAAGATGTGGAATCCATGAGAGTTGCAGTCAGCAGCAAGAAGACAACTGGACAACAATGAAGCAAGTGGAGAGCTTAAACATAAAATTTGGGACTTTGGAGGACACTAGAAGAATGAAGCATTTGAAGGAACTCATGATCAGGATATCATGAACAATTTTTATTTCTGGGGACTTTGATGCACGAGCATCCTACCTCCAAAAATATTGTACATTTGATTAGACCTAGGGGGTGTTTTATTTTCCTAGGGAGTTGGTTCCCTAAAGAAATTTTATTTTGATTTCCTAAGTTTTATAGGAGATCTAGAAAGTATAAACGGATTGTATTGTAATCAGAACTTCTTCTAAGAAGAGATCTCGAGAGTTTATAGGCTTTGAGAGATATAGAGTAAGTTAGATCTCATGAATATGGAGAATCCTAAGATAGGATTTGAATGAGTAATTTGTGGATCTAAGAGGATCCTTAGGAAACTGTTGAGAGATTGAGGATTTGATTATCCTAGGGTTAAGTCTTGTTAGAGGATCTTGTGGATCTAAGAGGATACTTAGGGATTTGTTGAGAGTAATTTGGATTTGAAGCTGATTCCAGTTTAAGAAGTCTTTGTATAAGTTTTTAATCCTTGAAAGAATTTAGGGTTGGCCCATAATTATAGATTAGGCCATAGAGAAGTTGGTCAAAGAAAGAGAAAATCAGACAAAGGGAGGTTGGCCAGAATAGGAGATCAAGCCACAGGGAAATTAGTTATTTTATAGAGAATTAGGCCAAGGAAATATAGTTAGGACTATTGAGTTAAAATGAGGCCAAGAAAGGAATTAGAATCTTGTGTAAATCTATGTACAATGCATGTATAATTAATAAAAGTCATACTATGTTTCGAGTATCATTGAGGAAGTTTTTGTGTGCTGAGAATCTTTGTTGTCTAGAATATTATGTNATATATATATATATATATATATATATATATATATATATATATATATATATATATATATATATATATATTGGTATAATTGTGAATTTGGAGGTTTGGAGAAGAACCGAGTCTCTTAAGATTGTTATTGATGTGATCATCGATCACTGTAAAGGATCAATCATCCTAATTATCTTGCAGGTGGATAGTAATTATGATCAATGAAGGGAGAATAAGAAGATACAAGATATTGGATCATTCTATCGATGAACGATGACCATCAGATTCAAGTATCCATTGTGTAACTTCAAATATAGTCATGATCATTGTTTCCATTCAGATCAATGATCCATATCATTTCTTGTAGTGTATGGTTGTGATGGTCAGATCATAATCTGGACGGAAGAACAGAGGTTCAAGATCTCTTCACAATTTGAAAGTGCATCAGGGTTATCGACCTATGTGATTTGGGAAATAATCTAGACCGTCGACGATGGTGACATGCGTGAGAAAAGGGAGTATTTCGGGGGTCTGTAATTGATATTTGAATGAAGGATCAACCTTCTTCGAAATGAATGACAACCACTCATATCAATCATTGATTAATTCACATCCGTCGATTTATCATTGGGTTAAATATCATTGTTAGTTCCTTTTTGGATAAGTCTGAGGTCACAACCCTCAAGCATATGGATGACTGGAGATAAAGGAATTAGCGCCTATTGGATTGGCGCGTGGATACAGGTGTTTTTCATGTTTGATAGTCTAAGAGATTGGGATAGAGTTTAACGCCTACCCACTATTAATATTGTGAACGCAACTGAGAACTATTTAAGTCCCAAGAAAGTTTACCTGTAGAGATACATCCATAGAAGGATGAGAAGGATCCGATCCATACTATGATCGAATAAATTAAGGAGAGAAAAAAATTAAGTAAAGGTAGGTATAAATGGAGGGCCTATGAAATAGAACCAATTATATATGCATGACTTGAGCATAAAAGATCCTTGGATAGTCTAATTACATACTTATAGAGAAACTATATTGAAGGGTTTCTTACATTGTGGGTATTGACCATTAAGTTCATCAAGATTCCATTCCCTTTTGTCCTCATAACGATGGTCATCCCAAACAATTTCCTCTTATGTGTTGTCAATTTTCTTGATGTACTCACTGGAATAATAGAACAACTTGTATATTATGTACCCCTCTGCCATAGAGACCTTCGGGTTTTCCCTTTGTTTAACAAACCACTTCAATTTTTTCATGCACCTCTCTAAGAATAACATTTAATGAAATGAGAGAACTCTAGTTAATTTAAACTCATCAGGTAGGTGAATGAGAAGATGGAATTTCAAGTCCATAAAACTCGTGGGCAATTCCTTCTGAAACATACAAACAATCTCAACTATCTCTTGACACCACCATGGAATGTTATCCACATTAATCTCCCTTGATGTGATCCAATGTACAAATACAGATAATTTCGATATGATACATTGTAGTTCTTGAGCGAATTCATGGTTCACCCAACTATGCACGAGAAAAGAATAATGACACTACAAAATAGACACAAACATCATTAGTTTCCATGAAATTGTGAGCATAGCATATTTTTTATTAATTGGGTTGGTTTTCATTGATGTCAACCCTTGAAGAATGTTTGGTAGCACAATGGTTTGGGTAATGGACCCAATTTTGTTTGATGGGTAATGGTATGAGTTTTGATATATTTGTAGGTAATACTATTCCAGATGGATAGTAAATGCCATTATATTTCCGGTGGTATGTGGAATGCCACATAACTCCCCATGGTTAAAGAGTTATGGCCATGTGAAGTTGGAGAAAGGTTTGGGTAATGGACCCAAGTTTGTTTGATGGATAATGGTATGAGTTTTGATATATTTGTAGGTAATAATATTCTATATGGATAATACATGTCATGCCATTTCCAGTGGTATTTGTAATGTCATATAACTCCACATGGTTAGAGAGTTATGGCCATGTGAAGTTGGATAACCCTCATGAGTAATCTAGAAGCTCCAAAAGGTCAAAGTAGTCAAAGTGGTTTAAGAGATTTTAGAAGGTAAATAATAAAGTGAAGTGATGAGTGTACTATAAGTAAAAGTGCATACAAAATAAATTATTTAAATAATAAAGTTAATGAATAAATTACTAAGTTGACAAGTGGTTAGAAGTGGGTTAACCCTAAAATAAGGAAAGTGGGTTAAGATGGTTAAAAGGTAACCTCTTGAGGAAGCTACATGAAAGTATAAATAAGACGCAAGGCTCTCTCATTTTAATCACACTTGATCGTATTGAATATCTATAGGTGACTGAGGTAACCAAAGGATATCTAAGCCAAATTTCAGAGGGAAGGTGAAGTAAAGAAGGCCGAAATTCAAGGGAGGATAAATTCTTTTGATGATACTTTTGTTGGCTTACTGAGAGGGGGGGGGGGTGAATCAGTAATTGAGAAATTTAATCCTTTTTAACCATATAATCCAAGTGTTTTATCAATGTAGCATTATCATCCAATAACTGCAGATTAAATAAGAAATGAACAAATGAACAATCATACACATACACAGTACACCAATGTTTTACGTGGAAACCCAAAGCGGGAGAAAACCACAGCATGATTTTTCTTATATGTCTTGAAGAATTAAATTCATTGGAAGCACCAACTTCCTTTGTTTTCTAGCTGCAACTGGAAGGAGGCTCCAACCCCCTAGTTTCTTAGGCCACAACTTGAGGGAAGCTCCAACTCCTCAATTCTCTGGCTACAACCAGAAGGAGGCTACAACCCCCTATGTTCTCCAGCTACAACCACTTGTCCTTTCCCCGTACAACCACCCTGACATATAAGTAGAATGATGGAACCACTGTCACACTATAACTATGAGATATACTACTGTAAACCTGTATCAATCAACATGTAATCAACATGTACCATAAAAAAAGTGCATCAACCATGCACCAACCTGTACAAAAATATGTACCATGAACAAGTGCATCAACCATGCACCAAACTTGTACAAAACATGTACCATGAACAAGTGCATCAACCATGCACCAAGTATGTACCAATCATGTATCAACTACTCATCAACTATGACCCATCAAGATGTACCAACATCATCAACTATACACCTCATGTATGTGCTAACTCATCAACTAATTCTCTCAACCATGTACCCAACATGTACCTTAACCAAAATCCCTCATCAATTTCATCATTCAGATATGATTTGTAACTCTATAATAGACCTGCTGTATATGATCACATACCTACAAACCTTCCTTAACTTTCACAACAAAAGACTAACATTTTCATCAAACTTTTCTTTAGTCTCACATGACTAGTTTTGGATTAGTCAAAAACCCTGACTTGAAATAAACATAACTATGTACCTATAACAAATAAATCTCTTAAAATGATACACAATGTGCCTCAGTGTGTTTTATGCAATTCCTCCATGTTTAACTACTTGGAACCTCACAGAAAAGGATTTATAGAAAAAATGGCATACCTTGC
Organism: Picea engelmannii; assembly: GCA_009831015.1. Classification (NCBI taxonomy): domain Eukaryota; kingdom Viridiplantae; phylum Streptophyta; class Pinopsida; order Pinales; family Pinaceae; genus Picea; species Picea engelmannii. The sequence goes on from ML792598.1 coordinate 470,212, forward strand.
TCAATTCTGGATTATTCTCGAGAGCAACCTTGTAGAGCGTGCACTGCATGGAATATTTGTTGAATATATTTTAAAATGTTACATATACTACTATATACTTTAATCTAACCAACACATTTTGTCTTATGGAATTTTGATCTATTATGAATAAGTTATGACATTTTTACCCGAAACACTTGTTTTAGACTAATTTTAGGACTAGCCACAAACCCTATTTTCCATGGAGTGTAACTCCAAAAATACAACAACCCACAAGATGAAATTCTTACCACAGATACTTGGATATGTTTCCTAAATGGCCTATCAATTTCACGGTCGGAATCATTCTATAAAAAAAACGTTATTGTGAAAATGGTGAGATGACCTATAAATAACATACCTTAGAAAGCATCATCAAAATAATTTATCCTCCCTTGAATTTTGGCCTTCTTTTCTTCACCTTCCCTTTGAAATTAGGCTTATATATCCTTTGGTTACCTCAGTCACCTATAGATATTCAATATGCTCAAGTGTGATGTAAAATGAGAGATCCTTGCCTCTTATTTATACTCTCTAAATATCTTCCTTAAAAGCATCTTCTAGGTTACTTAACCCATTTCTAGGTCACTTAACCAATTTCTAGGTCACTTAACCTATTTCCCTCATTTTTGGGGTTAACCAATTTCCATAATTATAAAGTTTTCCATTACTTTATCATTTAAATATTCCTAATTGATTTTTTCATCTCACTTTATCATTTAAATAATCTTCTTTGATTTTGTCACTTCACTTTATTATTTAAATAATCCTTCTTGACTTTTTCACTTTACTTTATCATTTAAATAATAATTTCTTTTTTACAAGATCTTTGACTTCTTTGACCTTTTGGGGCTTCAAGCCAACATATGAGGGTCCTCCAACTTTGTAAGGCCATAACTCTCAAACCATGAGGAGTTATGTGACGTTCCACATACCACCAAAAATGGCATGACATGTAATATCCATCTAGAATAGTCATACCTTAAAATATATTAAAACTCATACCATTATACATGAAACAACCTTGAGTCCATTACCCAAACCTTTGTTCTACTGAAATTATCTACCGGACTTTCTCCAAGGGTTGACATCAATCACTAAGGGTTGAAATAAATCTACTATATCACTCTCCAATACTTGATATCAGTGACAAACAATAATCCATACCAACTATCCATCAACCTAAGCCAACTATTTGACAATCCCCCCCTTTGGCATTGATGACAACACCAACATTGATGGAAACACTTAGTCATGATAACATTCATCCTTATACTCTTTATCAATTTTTCTATCTCTCCACCTTTGACATCAATGGAAAAGGGTATCTCCCTTTGGGGCTACTCCCCCTGCCTATGTGCCTTTGATTTTTCTTTGTGTTTATAATCCTTTGGTTACTCTTTTTCCCTTCATATGAATACTATCTCACCCTTTTACAAAGGGTATCACTATGAATTCATATCGCTCATTCTTCCCTTGTGACAGTCGCTCCCCCTGGAAACATGCCTATATGCTCTCTCTCCAAGCATTTACCTTTGCATCTGATATATCTCCTCCCCCTTGTCATATTTATGGTTCTTCCTTGTGTACATCTGAGACATATAATATAATCATTCAAAAGCATTCATTTTGGAGTAGAAATTACTCCTAGTCTCTGACGAAGATACTTAAGGGATTCCCGTGGAAGCGGTTTTGTAAAGATGTATGCCACTTGTTCTTTTGTTCCCACATATTCAACTCTGATGTTGTTCTCTGCAACTTGTTCCCGTAGAAAGTGATACTTGATTAGAATGTGCTTCGTCTTGGAGTGCATCATCGGATTTTTTGAGATACTGATGACACTTGTATTATCACAATAGATTGGAATGGGCATGTCATACTCAACCTCTATATCTGTAAAATTTTGTTTCATCCATAGAACCTGTGTACAACATGGTGTTGTTGCTATATACAATGCCTCGACTGTATATAAGGATATTCATGATTGTTTCTTGCTTAGCCAAGATACTAAACACTCACACAAGTAGAACGTTGTTCCATTGGTGCTTCATCGGTCATCAATGCAACCTACCCAATCTGCATCTGTGTAGGAAATAAGTGATAGATCCTTTTCTTTTGGATACCATAATCCAAACTCTTTTGTTCCTTTGAAATATCTAAAAATCATCTTCACTACTAATACATGTGATTCCTTTGGTGCTTCTTGAAATCGTGCCACCTGTCCAACTGCCTGCATTACATCTGTTCTAGATGTTGTCACATATAGTAAGTTACCAATCATTGACCTGTATTGCCTATGGTCTGTAGACTTTGAATCATCATTTTTTCTCAACTTTCAACTGGTTTGCATAGGAGTGGTAATTGGTTTGCATTCTTCCATTCTGAACCTCTTTAGCATTTCTCTTATATACTTACTTTGAGAAATAAAAATTCCTTGGTTTCTCTGAAATATCTGAAGACCCAAAAAGAAGGATAGTTCTCCAAGTAATGACATTTCAAATTCATTCTTCATATCCTTTGCAAATTTCTAGCTTAAAATGTCATTAGTACTTCCAAAACAATATCATCAACATAAATTTCAATTAATAAAATATTACCTTGAGTTACCTTGATGTAGAGGTTGTTGTATGTGCTTCCTTTCCATAGTTCGTAGGGAGATTTGTCATTGTTGTTTCTGAGTATTACTCTGTTTTGAATGTGAACTAATGTATGCATTGCAGGTTTCCAAACAATATCTATCAATTTGGAATCCATTAGCATTGTTCAAGCCATTTCCTGTGTAATTATCATCCATTATGATAATGTTCCTTTGTCTCTGAACCACTCTCTGAACCACTCTATGAATCCATGCTCTCATCCACTATCATATATCTGTCCAAACCTGCAAAGTGTTATTACGAATCCATCTCTATCCATATTGTCCAAGTCTCTACTTGCGCAACTATCCATAATGATAACCCATTTATCACTATACTATCATGAAGTCTTGATTAATCTATCAAATTGTACTTCTATTAATTGTTTGCTTTAAATCTGTCTTCTCAAAATATGCAAGCTACTCTAAGGATGGTTCTTTGGTCTGTCATAGATATCGCATAGACTCCCCATGTCTAATATTCATATTACTTGGGAGTCTCTAAGCTGGATGGCTCAGAACAATTCCTTCTCTGATGTGTATTCATCATCATCTTCATTTGTAGATTCATCATCATATTCATTGGTAGATTCATTATCTCTCTGAGCTATGAATTCTTTCTTTCTATATGTGGATTCATCTTTCACTACAATGTATGAAAGTACAATCTCTTGAACCTGTTCCTTATTTACATGTCCTTCGTTTCTTTCAGTTATTTTCCAATCCTTTCTTTATGTGACATCATTCTTTTTCTCTGTAGAATTTTCTTCATCTTGTTTTATTGCCAATATTGCGATCTCTGGTATCTAGTCTTTCTTCACATGTTCTTCCTATTTTCTTATGCATACTTTCTTATAACTGATATCAATATTATCTTTCATGGAAGTATCGATCATGATTCTACAATCACTAGCTATGTGTCCATAGTTATGACATTTGTAACACTCAATGTTACGTGAGACCACATAGGCACTTCTTGCTTGAACATTTCTTTTATAATCCATGCAATCTACAACCTTATGTCTAAAGTTAGTACAATAAAAACATTGACCATAAAATAAATTTGCATACCTGGGAGTGAATGATTTTCTTTGTGGCATATTCCTTCTGAATTTTTTCCTTGACTCATAATGATCATGATTGAATCTTCTTTGTGTCTTGAACATGGATGGTCTTCTTGAATATGTATCTTCAATAGTTTTCTTAGATTCTTGTTCACCATGATTCCTTCCTTTGAGTACTTCTGCATAACTCTTTCTATTTTATTCATTCTTCTTTTCTAGAAACCTAGAGTGCTTTTCTTCAATCTCTATAACTAATGTGGATGTTCTATCTCTTCAACATTCTTGTTGAGATTGATGATTTTACTTCTCAATGTGACAACTTCTTCTTCAAGCTTCTCAACCTCTTCCTCTTTCTTCATTATCTGAGACTTCATGACTTCGTCTGTTCTTTTCGCTTCTTCAAGATGAAATTTTAATGTGATTATTTCTTCTTCAAGTCCTTTCTCTTCTTGACCAAACTCTGCCTCAAGCTGGTTTAGATCATTAGTTCTTTCATTAAGATGATATGTGAATATCTTCTCTCTCATTTATGCTTCTTCCTTCTGTGCTGCTATGTTGGTTTCCAAACACTGCTTTTGATATTCAAGATTTTCTTTGATATTTCTGGCTTCTTCTAGCTGAGTTCTTAAGTTCTCGATGACCTGTTGGGATTCTTAAAAAATGTGAACACTTTCCTTTTGTTTCATCAATTATTTCTTGAGTGAATTGTTTTCTTCTCTTAGTTCATCTAAAGCACTAATCAATTCTTCTTCATAATTGTCTTCCTTTTCAATTAATTTTTCTGTCTCATTTCCTTCATGGCAGTCTATTTCAAGATGTACACATTTTTCACAATTAACACAAAAAACATACCTCTGGTGATTATGTACTCTTCATCTTCTGAATCTGCTTGACATGGTGAACACAATTCTTCTTGATTTGTATCTGCATCTTCTTTGACATTTTCTGAATCTGTGATGGGTGAAGAATATATGTCATGTAACTTATCCCAAATTTATTTTTTTGATGAACATTTACCAACCTTTTCTCTTACCAGATTAGGTAATCCTTCCCAGTTGAAATAAATTTATATTTTTTTATTCTTCCTCAATTCCTTCTTGGCTACAATATTCGCCCTTTTTGAACTATCATATCCTGTAACAACTGATAGCCAAATATAATGTCCCTGTGCATGTAAAAATACTTCCGTTCTTATCCTCCACATATCATACTTAAAACCATTTTGACCATTAAACATTGATACTCCATTCTCAGAATAGTCCATGATGTCCTTCTAGTGGTTAAACTGTTTCCTAAAGGAACCATCTCTGATACCAATTGTTGGATTACTGATAGGGGGTGAATCAGTAATAGAGAAATTTAATAATTTTTAACCATATAATCTAAGTGTTATATCAATGTATCATTATCATCCAATAACTGCATAGTAAATAATAAATGAAAAAATGAACAATCATACACATACACAGTATGCCAGTGTTTTACGTGGAAACCCAAAGCGGGAGAAAAAAACGGAATTCTTTTTCTTATATGTCTTGTAGAACTACATTAATTGGAAGCACCAACTTCCTTTGTTTTCTAGTTGCAACTGGAAGGAGGCTCCAACCCCCTATTTTCTTAGGCTACAACCTAAGGGACGCTCCAACTCCCCAATTCTTTGGCTACAGCCAGAAGGAGGCTACAACCCCCTATGTTCTCTGGCCACAACCGGAAGGTGGATACAACCACTTGTCGTTGCCCCGTCCAACCGCCCTGATGTATAAGTAGAATTATGGAACCACTTTTACACTATCACTGTGAGATATACTGCTATAAACATGTATCAATCAACCTGTAATAAAAATAGTGCATCAACCACGCACCAACCTGTACCATAAAAATAGTGCATAAACTATGCACCAACCTGTAAAAAACCTGTACCATGAACAAGTGCATCAACCATGCACCAAACCTGTACAAAACCTGTACCATGAACAAGTAAATCAACCATGCACTAAGTATGTACCAATCATGTATTAACTACTCATCAACTATGACTCATAAATATGTACCAACATCATCAACTATACACCTCATGTATGTGCCAAATCATCAACTACTTGTCTCAACCATGTACCCAACATGTACCTTAACCAAAATCCCTCATCAATTTAATCATCTAAATATGATTTGTAACTTTGTAATAGACCTGGTGTATATGATCACATACCTGAAAACCTTCCTTAACTTTGACAACAAGAGACTAACATTTTCATCAAACTTTTCTTTAGTCTCACATGACTAGTTTTGGATTAGTCAACAACTCTGACTTTAAATAATCATAACTATGTACCTGTAATGAATAAAGATTTGAAAATGATATACAATGTGATTCAATGTGTTTTATGCAATTCCTCCAAGTTTCACTACTTGTAACCTCTCAGAAAAGTATTTATAGCAAAAATGACATACCTTGTTAAATTCTGGCTTATTCTAGAGATCGACCTTGTAGAGAGTTCCCCGCAGGGAATATTTTTTTAATCGATATTAAAATGTTACAAAAACTAATACAGACTATACTCTAACCAACACATTTGGTATTATGGAATTTTTATTTTTTATGAAGAAGTTAGGATGTTTTTACCCGAAACACCTGTTTTAGACTAGTTTCAGGACTAACCACAAACCCTATTTTCCATGGAGTGTAACTCCAAAAATACAACGACCCACAAGATAAAATTCTTACCACAGATACTTGGATATGTTTCCTCAATGTCCTATCAATTTCATGGTCGGAATCATTCTAGAACAAACGTTATTGCGAAAATGGTGAGATGACCTATAAATAACAAACCTTAGAAAGCATCATCAAAAGAATTTATCCTCCCTTGAATCATGTCTTATTTTCTTCACCTTTCCTCTGCAATTCGGCTTAGATATCCTTTGGTTACCTTAGTCACCTATAGATATTCAATATACTTAAGTGTGATGTAAAATGAGAGATCCTTACCTCTTATTTATACTCTCCAAATATCTTTCTTAGAAACATCTTCTAGGTTACTTAACCCATATCTAGGTCACTTAACCTATTTCTAGGTCACTTAACCCATTTCTAGGCCAATTGACCAATTTCTAGGCCACTTAACATGTTTTCCTCATTTTTAGGGTTAACCAATTTCCATAATTAGAAAGTTCTCCATTACTTTATCAGTTAAATATTCCTCCTTGACTTTGTCACCTCACTTTATCATTTAAATAATCTTCTTTGATTTTGTCACTTCACTTTATTATTTAAATAATCCTTCTTGAGTTTGTCACTTTACTTTATCATTTAAATAATAATTTCTTCTTTTCAATCTCTTGGACTTCTTTGACCTTTTGGGGCTTCAAGCCAACATATGAGGGTGCTCCAACTTCGTAAGGCCATAACTCTCAAACCGTGAGGAGTTATGTGACGTTCCACATACTACTAGAAATGGCATGACATGTACTATCCATATAGAATATTGTTACCTTGAAATGTATTAAAACTCATACCATTATACATGAAACAACCTTGGTTCCATTACCCAAACCTTTGCGCTACCAAAATTCGCTACCGGACTTTCTCCAAGGGTTGGCACCAATCACTAAGGGTTGGCATCAATCACTAAGGGTTGACATCAATATACAATATCACTCTCCAATAATTGACATCAGTGACAACCAACTATCCATCAACCTAAGACAATTGTCTGACAATCTCCCCCTTTGGCATTGATGGTAACACCAACATTAATGGAAACACTTAGCCATGATAACATTCATGCTTATACTCTTTATCAATGTTTCTATCTCTCCCCCTTTGACATCAATGGCAAAGGGTATCTCCCTTTGGGGCTGCTCCCCCTAACTGAACTCTCCTTGGGGATGTTCCCCCTGTCTACGTGCCTTTGATTTCTTTTTGTCTTTATAATCCTCTCGTTACACTTTTTCAATTCATATGAATAATATTTCCCCCTTTTGACAAAGGGTATCACTCTGAAGTCATATCACTCATTCTTCCCTTGTGACAATCGCTTTCATTGGAAACATGCCTCTATGCTCTCTCTCCAAGCATTTACCTTTTCATGTGATAAATCTATCCCTCATTTTCCTATTTATAGTTCTTCCTCGTGTACATCTAAGACATATAATATAATCATTCAAAAGAATTCATTTTGGAGTATAAATTACTCCTAGTCTCTCGTGAAGATACTCAAGGGCTTCCCGTGGAAGCGGTTTTGTAAAGATGTATGCCACTTGTTCTTTTGTTCCCACATATTCAACTATTATGTTCCTCTCTGCAGCTTGTTCCCATAGAAAGTGATACTTGATTAGAATGCTCTTCGTCTTGGAGTGCATCACCGGGTTTTTTGAGATACCGATGGAACTTGTATTATCACAATAGATTGGAATGGGCTCGTCATACTCAACCTGTATATCTGTCAAATTTTGTTTCATCCATAGAACCTGTGTACAACATGTTGTTGCTACAATATATTATGCCTCGACTGTAGATAAGGATATTGATGATTGTTTCTTGCTTCAAGATACTAAACACTCACCCAAGTAGAACATTTCTCCATTGGATCTTCGTCGGTCATCAATGCAACATGCCCAATATGCATTTGCATAGGAAATAAGTGATAGATCCTTTCCTTTTGGATACCATAATCCAAACTCTTATATTCCTTTGAGATATCTGAAAATCTTCTTCACTGTTAATACATGTGATTCCTTTGGTGCTGCTTGAAATCGTGCCACATGTCCAATTGTCTGCATTACATATGGTGTGGATTTTGTCACATATAGTAAGCTACCAATCATTGACCTGTATTTCCTCTGGTCTGTATAATTTGAATCATCATTTTTCTCAACTTGCAATTGGTTTTCATAGGAGTGGTAACCGGTTTGCAATCTTCCATTCTGAACCTCTTTAGCATTTCTCTGATATACTTAGTTTGAGAAATAAAAATTCATTGGTTTCTTTGACATATCTAAAGACCCAAAAAGAAGGATAGTTCTCCAAGTAATGACATTTCAAATTCATTCTGCATATCCTTTGCAAATTTCTGTCTTAACTTGTCATTAGTACTTCCAAAACAATATCATCAACATAAATTTCAATTAATAAAATATTACCTTGAGTTACCTTGATGTAGAGGTTGTTTTCTGTGCTTCCTTTCCATAGTTCGTAGGGAATTTTGTCATTGTTGTTTCTGAGCATTACTCTGTTTTGAATGTGAACTGATGTATGCACTGCATGTGTCCAAAAAATATCTGCCAATTTGGAATCCATTAGCATTGTTCAAGCCATTTCCTATGTAATTATCATCCATTATGATAATGTTCCTTTGTCTCTGAACCAAACTATGAATCCTGCTCTCATCCACTATCGTATATCTGTCCAAACTTGCTAAGTTTCTAACGAATCCATCTCTATCCATATTGTCCAAGTCTCTACTTGTGCAACTGTCCATAATGCTAACCTATTTATCACTATAATATCATGAAGTCTTGATTAATCTATCAAATTATACTTCATTTAACTGATTTATTTGAATCTTTCTTCTCAAACTTTGTAAGTTTCTCAAAGGATGGTTCTTTGTTCTGTCACAGCTATCACATAGACTCCCCCTGTCTAATATTCATATTACTTTGGAGTCTCTAAGTCGGATGTCTCAGAAAAATTTCTTCTTTGATGTGTATTCATCATCATCTTCATTGGTAGATTCATTATCTCTCTGAGCTCTGAGTTATTTCTTTCTGTCTGTGGATTCATCTTTCACTACAATCTCTAAAAGTACAATCTCTTGAACATGTTCCTTATTTACCTATCCTTCATTCCTTTCAGTTATTTTCCAAACCTTTCTGTATCTAACATCTTTCTTTTTCTCTGTAGAATTTTCTTCATATCGTTTTATTGCCAATATTGCGATATCTGGTACTTGGTCTTTGTTCACCTATTATTCCTATTTTCTTATCCATACTTTCTTATATCTTATATGAGTATTATCTTTCATGGAAGTATCGATCATGATTCTACAACCACTGGCTATGTGTCCATAGTTATGAAATTTGTAACACTCAATGTTACGTGCGACCACATAGGCACTTCTTGCTTGAACATTTCTTTTATAATCCATGAAATATTCAACCTTATGTCCAAAGTTAGTACAATAAAAACAATCACCATAAAATAAATTTTCATACCTGGGAGTGAATGATCTTCTTTGTGGCGTAGTCCTTCTGAATGTTTTCCTTCACTGATCATGATCACGATTGAAGCTTCTTTGTGGCTTGAAAATGGATGGTCTTCTTGAAGATGTATCTTCAATAGTTTTCTTAGATTCTAGTTGACCATGATTCCTTCCTTTGAGTACTTCAACATAACTCTTTCTATTTTATTCATTCTTATTTTCTAGAAACCTAGAGTGTTTCTCTTCATTCTCTATAAGTGATGTGGATGTTCTATCTCTTCAACGTTCTTGTTGAGCTTGACAATTTTACTTCTCAATGTGACAACTTCTTCTTCAATCTTCTCAACCTCTTCTTCTTTCTTCATTATCTGAGACTTCATGACTTCTTCTGTTCTTTTCTCTTCTTCAAGATAAATTTTTAATGTGATTATTTCTTCTTCAAGTCCTTTCTCTTCTTGACCAAACTCTGCCTCAAGCTGGTTTAGATTGTTATTTCTTTCCTTAAGATGATCTGTCAATATCTTCTCTCTCATTTCTGCTTCTTCCTTTTGTGTTGCTATATTGGTTTCCAAACACTACTTTTGATATTCAAGATTTTCTTCAATCTTTCTGGCTTCTTCAAGCTGAATTTTTATGTTCTCGATGACCTGTTGGACTTCCTAAAAAATGTGAACACTTTCCTTTTGTTTCAATTATTTCTTGAGAGAATTGTTTTCTTCTCTTAGTTCATCTAAAGAACTAATAAATTCTTCTTCATAATTTTCTTCCTTTTCAATTAGTTTTTCTGTCTCATTTCCTTCATGACATTCTATTTTAAGATGTCCATGTTTTTCACAATTAACACAAAACAACATACCTCTAGTGATTATGTACTCTTCATCTTCTAAATCTGCTTGACATGGTGAACATAATTCTTCTCTATTTGTATCTGCATCTTCTTTGATATTTTCTAAATCTGTGATGGGTGAAGAATATATGTCAGGTAACTTATCCCAAAGTTCTTTTGCTGATGAACATTTACCAAAATTTTCTCTTACCAAATTAGGTAATCCTTCCGAGATGAAATCCATTGCTATTTTTTTATTCTTCCTCAATTCCTTCTTGGTTGCAGTCTTCTCCCTTTTTGAGATATCATATCCTGTAACAAATGATAGCCAAATATAATGTCCCTGTGCCTGTAAAAATACTTTCATCCTTATCCTCCACATCTCATACTTTAAACCATTCTAACCATTAAACATTGTTACTCCATTCTCAGAATAATCCATGATCTCCTTCCAGTGGTTAAATTGTTTCCTGAAGGAACCGACTATGATACCAATTGTTGGATTACTAAGAGGGGGGGTGAATAAGTAATATAGAAATTTAATCCTTTTTAACCATATAATCCAAGTGTTATATAAATGTAGCATTATCATCCAATAAATGAAAAGTAAATAAGCAATGAAAAAATGAACAATCATACACATACCCAGTACATCAATTTTTTACGTGGAAACCCAAAGCGGGAGAAAACCAAGGAATGTTTTTTCTTATATGTCTTGAAGAATTACATTCATTGGAAGAAACAACTTCCTTTGTTTTCCAGTTGAAACTGGAAGGAGGCTCCAACTCCCTAGTTTCTCAAGATACAACCTAAGGGAAGCTCCAACTCCCTAATTTTCTGGCTACAACTAGAGGAAGCCTACAACCCCCTATGTTCTCTGGCTACAATGGGAAGGTGGCTACAACCACCTATCCTTGCCCCGTCCAACCACCCTGATGTATAAGTAGAATGATGGAACCATTGTCACACTATCACTGTGAGATATACTGCTGTAAACCTGTATCAATCAACTTGTAATCAACCTGTACCATAAAAAAAGTGCATCAACCATGCACCAACCTGTACAAAACCTGTACCATGAACAAGTGCAGAAATAATGCACCAAACCTATACAAAACCTATACCATGAACAAGTGCATCATCCATGCACCAAGTATGTACCAATAATGTATCAACTACTCATCAACTATGACTCATCAATATGTACCAACGTCATCAACTATACACCTATACACCTCATGTATGTGCCAACTGTTGAAAAGACAACAAGAAACATGTGTCTAATTTACTTTTCCCTTAAATAAATTTGACAATAAATATCAATCTATTATTTCATTCATAACTGAGTGAATTGGATTTGTAATAGAATTATAAGTGTAGTTAAGTGAGTTAAGATCAGTTGTACTAGTTGTAACTAAACATGCACTAGTGAGAGTTCAGTAAACCAGTGAACTCACATGCAACTGAAGATTCTCCATGGTTAACTACATGCATGTCAGATCCAGTGGAGACCCAGTTGAGATAACATGTGAAAGGGATAGTTTGTCTATCAGTTGTGATTTAATCACACATGCAGTGGATATTCTTATGAGCATGTGCAAACTAGGCAATTCAATGATCATTGTGAGAATTCGAATTGCAGAGTTTGTGTAGAGTAGGCAAGCTGTCTGGACATAGGAATTGGCACATGTATTTGTTGATTTGTGTATGACAGTGTGAGATGACTGTATTGTACCGAGAGCTCTTGGATTAGAGTTTTTTATGAGATTGTTTCATGATTCATGATATACATAATATATGATAGTGGGGTTTTTAGCTTTAAGCTTTCCTGGAAAAACTTATGTGTTACGTGTTCTTGATATTTCACTTTGTGATTGTGGTTGTGATCGTGGTTTAATTTTCCACAAGAATAATAGTAGAAGCGATTTTGTATTTAACAGTGGTGTATAATTTTTAGATCAGGAAAATCGTAGGATATACTTAATTTGCATCGAAATTTCTACATGGTATTAGAGCCACGGAGGCCACGGAGCCACGGAAGTGAGGTGCGAACATAATTTCATTCTCGTAGGTCCCATCTCCAGCAGGGTGTCAACTTTAGTACTATAGACTACGCTCATTTCTCAAAGAAGAAATTCTTGAACCCTAGAAAAAGGAGAGGTGCGAACTTCAAGGTGATTCTCACAGGCTGCTTAAGGGAGAAGTGTGAACTCCCCTCACCCTACAGTGAAGTACAGTGCAAACTTCCAAGGAAAGTTCGCAGGCTATACACAAGGAGGGTGCGAACTTCCCAAGAAATTTCACAGGCTATACATTGGTAGGGTGTGAACTTCCCTTAGGCTGCTCTCAGGTGGGGTGCGAACCTCCCAGGGAAAGAGGGATTGCAGCAGTTGAGTTTTGTTGGTTGGATAACATTCGAATTTGCAAGATTTTCTTGGTGCGACAGTTGATTCAAGATCGAAATATATTTCAATGGCTTGAGGTTGGAGTATGCACTCGAGGGCATATCTAACTACATTTCTTGGAAGGACAGGATGGAGGCAGTACTCAAAGACAATGGCTTGAAAGATTACATTGACAAAGATGTTCCTAAGCCGGATGCAATAGATACTGCAAATCTTGATGCATGGCAAAAGAAAGTGGCGAAGGCGAGGAGGATTCCGTTGGAGGGAGTAAGAGACCACATTGTCTCAAGTTTCCATGGGAAAACCACACCACATGCAATGTGGAAGGTTTTGATGGATCTGTTCCAAAACAATAGCGACCATAGGAAATTGGTGCTCAAAGATAAACTCAGGAAGATTAGGATGGAAAAGGGCGACACCATTCCAAAATATCTCACGAATTTTGTCCAATGTCTAGATGATCTTGGAAGTGTGGGAATAACAGTCATTGTTGATGATTTGGTAAGCTTGGCGCTCCTAGGACTTCCCAAGTGTTGGCACAGTTATCAAGACTCTATCAATGGAAGGGAAAAATTGTCGGATTGGGAACGACTATGGTCATATCTAGTGCAAGAGGAGTTCAGGCAGAACACTAGAGATGGATCTTCATCAAAGCGTGATGATGAAGAGGATTGTGCTTTGACTGCCAAGGCAAGGAAAGGGAAAGGGAAGAAATTCCATCCAAAATATGAGTCTAAAGTCAAGAAGCTGGATTTGTCCAAAGCAAAGTGTTTTCACTGTCACAAACATGGGCATCTTGCTACTAACTATCAACAGAAGAAGAAGAACAAGACGGTTGTTGGAGCTGCAACTGGTGAGACTCTTGTCTCACAATTTGAACTTGACTTCACTTTGATCCCATGCATGGTTTCAAGTGCATCGGGATCAGTGTGGTATTTGGATAGTGGCGCTTCCTTCCACATGATGGGAGATAAAGAGTCTTTCATTGACTTGGAGGAGAAAGATCTCAGAATGCATATAGAGATGGACGATGATGGACGATACAGTGCAACTGGTATTGGTACCATTACCTTTCAGAGGGAGTCAGGTAAACCATTTCAATTGAAAAATGTTATGCATGTTCTAGGTCTGAAGAAAAACCTGGTCTCAGTAATAATGTTGGAGGACAGAGGCTATGAGGTTGTTTTTAGTAGTGGTAAATCCTACCTACGACATAAAGCAATGGGTCAATTCAAGAATATAGGGATTCGAGTTAAGAATCTCTACATGCTGGAGGTAGATGGTTGCAGTTCTATGATAGGCAAGGGAGAAAAAGTTGTGAGCCAGGATGAAGGCGAATTATGGCACAAGAGATTGAGCCATCTTCATCATGGAGTCTTGAAAATCATGCAACAAATATCTACTAGACTTCCAAGGGGAACACTTGCTCATTTAGATCAGTGCAAGGGATGCACCCTGGGGAAGTATGTAAATTCCACCTTTCATGAAAAGGAGAACCATGCTTCGGTGATCCTGGAGAGAATTCACATGGACGTGTGTGGATCATTCTTGGTTGCTTCAACAACAAAACATAGGTATTATGTTATTTTTGTTGATGAATTTTCTCGTAAATGTTGGATATTCTTCATGTAGAATAAGGATCAAACATTCTCAAATTTCTGTGAGTTTAAAAAATTGGTGGAGAAAGAGTCGGGGAAGAAAGTGAAGGCTCTAAGGAGCGATAATGGTGGAGAATACATTTCTAACAAATTCAAATAATTCTGCAGTAGATAAGGAATTCAAAGAGAACTCATAGTGCCTCATAACCCACAACAAAATGGGGTCACGGAGAGAAAGAACAGAACGATCGTGGGTGAAGCATGAGCGATGTTGCATGATCAGGGCCTACCAATGCATTTATGGGAAGAAGCATGCAATACTGCGGCTTATGTGCAAAACTGTTTTCCTCATAGAGTACTTGGCATGAGTACACCTGAAGAAGCTTTTATTGGTAAGAAACCTGATGTTTCTCATTTTAAAATTTTTGGCTCATCTGTTTATGTGCATGTGACCAAGGATGCCAGGAAGAAGATGGAACCGACTGTTGAAGTTAGGATATTTGTGGGGTACACAAAAACACCCCATAATTATCATGTGTATTTTCTGAACAGTAAGATGACTGTTATGCGACGGGATATAAAATTCGATAAGGGGAAATCCATGCGGTTGTCGCTTGAGAGGGAGCTAGAATTGCATGCAGAAGAGGAACTATTGGTTCCCAAGGATGAGTCTCAAGATGTGGACTAGCCACATGAGGAGTTTCATGGAGTGGAGGAAACCACTCAAGAAGAGCCATCCATCATAAATGGTAGAAAGAGCACCACGAAATCTGACAGATTGAGACGAGATGCTGCAAAGAATGTAGGAGCCCCTACTTCATAGTGCAGACAGAGACAGTCTCCTAATCAATTTGTTGGATACATGGCACTCATGAGCAAATGTATTGTGACTGAACCATCTTCCTTTCAGGAAGCAGTGTAGGACCCCACTTGGGTTGATGCTATGGTAGAGGAGTATGATTCCATTGTCAAAAACAATGCATGGGAAATTGTTCCAAGAACGATTGATAAATCAGTGGTAGGTTCGAGATGGATCTAAAAGGTAAAGCAAGCTGCTAATGGGAGTGTAGAGAAATACAAGGCTAGGTTTGTGGCTCGAGGCTTCTCACAGATCGAGGGGATAGATTATGATGAGACCTTTGCACCTGTCACAAGGTACTCTTCCATAAGATCCATCCTTTCACTCTCAGCACAGATGGGCTGGCACATTCATCAGATGGATGTAAAAACTGTGTTCCTTAGCAGGATCATTGAGGAAGAAGTGTATATTGAACAACCAGAAGGTTTTGAGACCTTTGACAGAGAGTCGCATGTATGCAGACTCAAGAGAGCACTGTATGGGCTGAAGCAAGCACCCCGTGCTTGGTACACTCAGATAGACAGCTATTTCACCAAAAGTGAATCAGATGCAAACCTATACCAAATTGTGGTGGAGGGTAAGCTTTTAATCATTGTGATTTATGTTGATGATTTAATATTGACTGGTGATGAGCAGCTAATACACTCATGCAAGTAAGACCTTGCAAAGGAGTTCGAGATGAAGGATTTGGGCCTTCTTCATTATTTCCTTGGTTTGGAAATATGGCAACGAGATGGTGAACTTTTTGTGTCTCAAGGAAAGTATGGAAGAGAGATATTGGGTAAGTTTCACATGGAGGGCTACAAACCCATGGATACTCCTCTTCTAGGAAACTGGAGGAAAGAGGATGCTACTTCTGGAGAAGTAGTGGATGCTATTGTCTATCGACAGTTAGTGGATTCACTAATGTATTTAGTGAACACGAGACCGAACATTTTCTATGTGGTTAACTAGCTAAGTCAAGCGATGGTTAAGCCTACCAAACTCTTTTGGAAGGTGGGTAATCATGTCCTGAGATATCTGAAGGGCACATCTGAGTATGGATTATGGTACAGACAGACGGATGAGGTGAAGTTGCATGGCTTCACGGATGCAGATTGGGCAGGCAACCCAATGGACAAAAAGAGCACATCAGGGGGGATATTTAGTATGGGATCTTGTTATAACCCTAATTTTCACCATACATGCTTACCTGGCATCAATACATCTCAAATTCCTTCTTTGCCAAAAAACTATTGAACAACTCTTCAAAAAACTACATTTTTAAAAGTCCATGCTAGCTGGCCCACTACAGCCCGCGTGGATCTACAGTATCCATGCTAGTTGGCCCACTACAACGCATGTGGACCTTTAGAAGCACGAAAAAAGGAAAGTTGTCGACGAAACACAGAACTTTGGGTGAGTTAACTGAATCTTCCATGGGTTCATCCAAATAGCTAGCTTCTTCTAGCCTATAAAAGAAGGGTTAGGGGTCGTATTTAGAGGAGAATAAGAGTAAGAAACTCTTCCCAATTGCACATTCCCATTGTCCCAACCCTTTATCCATCCTTGTGCAAGAAGAGATACAAAGAAAAGAAGTTGGAGGACATTTGAAGAGGAGCCTGGGATTAGGATTCACGGAGCAGTGGCCGGTATAGACATTGTAAGTTGATTCATTAAAGTTAATAATAAAGAAATGCTTTTCTCGTCCCACTATATGAGTTCTTCATAATTAAGTAAATATATGTTTGAATCTGTAACCCATTAGGCTGTAGGTAAAATGCATGTGTAGTTTGTTTCTTGTTTGTATGTAGGTCAGGCTTGGGAGGAGAGCTGCCAACA
The DNA here is from genome assembly GCA_009831015.1 of Picea engelmannii. Classification (NCBI taxonomy): domain Eukaryota; kingdom Viridiplantae; phylum Streptophyta; class Pinopsida; order Pinales; family Pinaceae; genus Picea; species Picea engelmannii. The sequence continues at coordinate 487,638 of ML792598.1, forward strand.
AGCGATCAAGCGTGAAGAAGGATTGACATCGAACATCCGGAACAAGGTATGTTGGTCTAACCATGTGTTATCACTGAAATTTCGTCTGCAAATGGTTACAAGAACTCAACATCGTCAAACAATGATGAATTCATCCATGGACCTGAATTAATACCAAAGAATTCATAAAAAGGTCAAAAACTATACAAAGTAGTGAAAAATTGAAGAGCGCTATGTAGACATTGGGCGCGTGCGCACATGCGCGAAATAGGAACGCTGAAATCGTGCACATGCGCACGATGCGCGATTGTTATCGCAAAAAGCCGCGCACCTACTAAACGACGCATTTATGAGAGTGGTCGGCCTCCCACCCACTTATGGTTCAGCTCCCAAGTCGATTTGACCCTCAAATCTGGACTGGATTCGACTGGATGGCTGGTCAAAGACCTAGAAATTCCCTAATTAGCCTCTCTTCACACTACAAAGCAGTTAAACAATAGCTCAAAGGAATGCTATAAAAAGGCCATGGATGCACCTCATTTTTCAAGGAATTCAAAGTAATGTTATTCTGCCTCTATTCTCTTGAGGACTCCATCCTTGTCAAGAGCATATTTGCACCATTGCATTGGACAATCCTTCTCACCCATTGAGTGGATTTGTAAAGAGTTCTTTCATCTTTTTCCATTTTTTCTTTGTTGTAAGAAGAGCTAGCTAGTGGGGGTCCAAGAGCCCTCCCTTGGAGGAAGAAGGGACTCATAGTACCCTTTCTTCTTGGTGTATTATTTCACTAATAGATCAGCCTCAACATTGGTAACATGGGTCTTATGGTTCTTTTTGTTTCTATGTCCCTATGCTCATGAATTTAGTTGTTATTGCATTTCTTAGTTTAATTCTTAATTGTAGTCTTTTATTTTCTTTCCCTAACTCTTTTCCTTGCAGCTGTCCTGCTCAGCAGA
>ML792598.1:488672-503214 GCA_009831015.1 Picea engelmannii
AGGTCCATGGATGACTTCATCACTGTTTGACGATGTTGAGTTCTTGTAACCATGTGCAGATGAAATTTCAGTGATAACAGATGCCCCCTGATGGATGAGGTTAGGAGCATACGTATAGCTGAAATCCATCAATGTTTCTTCTAATGAGAATGTTGTTGTAAGAGAGAGCAATAGTGGGATCGTCCAGAGCGATCTGTTGGAGGGAAAAAGGAACCAGTAGGACCCGACCTTCCATGAGGTGTGTAAAATAGAAAACTGTGTACAAACGAGGCGGGCATGCCCCATGCTCGTGTCATGTAACTCTGAAAAAAGATGAATGAAGTGTTGGTGTAGACAACTGTAGCACCCTCGGGGGTGGTCATGATAAAGGCAGAAGACAATTCTGTAGATGAACATACTCTGAATAGTAGGCAGTGATCACGGGAATAAGTATCACCGACTATGTGGGCATTGATAGCCCAACCAAGTTCAGAGGTCTTCGGAAAATGAAAGAACTAACTGTAATAGTCGCAAAGTAAGACCCACCATAACATGAGAAAGTGTTGGCGTTGAATGTTATGGGGGTCGACGACAGTAGGGAGAAATGGTGTTTCACCCTGTGCCATCCGAGATCGCTCATTGAGTGGATAATGAGAATCAAGATACTCTCGCCCTTCTGGAAAACTGTGTTGATGTCGACAAAAAGGGGGATGCGACTCCCATAAGAAAATGGCTTCGTGAAATATACTAGGTGAGGTGAGGAAGTGGAGGAGGTACATGGACGAAGTCGAGATGTGGGAAGACTCAAGACTTCCCTTGGTTGGAGTATGTGGGAGATAAAAAGTGGTCGCAACCGTTCAACAAGGTCGAGTGCTAGGATGATGACAAGACTGGGGATAAGGTGTGCCAGAGGCGGGACAAGGTGAACAAATTCAGAGGGCAGAGGTAAGTGGCCTCTGGGGTACTCGGAATATATGGACGATGCCGATAAGGGTGTATGATAAGTAGTGCTCAAACCAAGGGTGACATGGGTTGTGGTTGGCCGAAAAAAGGGAAGTAGGTCACCCAAAGGTGACGACAAAAAGGTAATGTAACGACTGAAAATAAAGGCGTTTGTACAATAAATAACGAATAATTGGGGAGAAGTGTACAAATACAAAAATGAGTGCCCCAGTGTGATATGGGTGGCCCGTGTAGGGCATAATTTGCTCAGAGAACTGATGAAGGGTGGGGGCCCCATTGGTGAGTTTCAGTATGAGGTAGGTGAAATGAAGGTAAATTTGCAGATGGGAAAACTGATTGTGGATGAAAATGGAGGGTTCATGATACTGCGGAGGTGCAGTAAAAAAAAAACAAAAACCGTGAAGAGATAATCTGGGAGTCCGTGTGGGAAAGATAGAAAAATGAGGAGAAGGAGTATGCGGTTGATTTGCGACATGATGAAAGACTATCGGGACTCCCCTCCCTAAAGGGTTTTGAAAACAGCATGAGTGTCAGAAGTGTCAACATGTGCTATGAATGGGACAACTCATGTGGGTAAGAATGCTACCGGGTGACAGTACCGAATATGCAAATGGAGGTGTGGGTACTATAGAGCTGGGAATGGGGATCCTAGAGGAAAATGTCAGAGGGTGTGACTGGAAATGTAAGTATGATACTGAGGGAAAGACTACATGCCAGTGCTAAGTATATACCTGAAGGGGTTGTGCTGATGTATGATGATCAAGTACCTGAACACATGAAAACCAAAATACCCGACGTGAACAATATCTGAAGAGAATCGAAGATATGAGCATGTATTTGATAAGCGTGAAGATGCGCATGCATACCTGATCAGGGTATGAAAAAATGGCACCCCAGGGGCTCAGGATGAAAAGAGGCCCAGGGACTGTTGTGATGTAGATGACGGGATGTTGATCCCGTGGCTAAAGACGGATCGAGAAATGGACACCATGGGCTCTCAGAATGGTGAATGAAAGTTTGGCAAAAAGGCCTATATATAGCTCTAGGGCCCACATTTCCCCCTCATTTGTACTTTCTTCTATAGTGATTGGACGAGAAGCATTCAGAGGAGATTGTGAGATTCAGGGAGGATGAGGCATCTGATTGAGGACCCGCGAGTATCAAGTTAGTGGTCTGATCATCCTGCATAGAATTAGGATTTCATTTTTTGGGCAGGGGTTGTACGGAGGGCTGTATAGAGGTGTTTAGAGGGTATGTGCCCCACATGCACAGGCGATCTCGTAATAGGAGCGCACACGTGCACACCTGTCCATCGGATAGATGCGCATGGGAGCGCGGCTAAGGGAATTAAGGGTGTGCACGATGGGCGCGCCTGTTGGTTGAACAGGCGCGCACGTGTGCACGCCTATCGGTTGAAAAGGCGCACACATGTGCACGCCTATAGAGTGAACAGGCGCCCCTGAGAGCGCGCCTGTGTAGTGAATAGGTGTGCATATGTACGTGCTTGTGGGGTTTATAGGCGCGCATGTGTGCACACCTGTGGGTGAAAAAATCGCGTCGTGGAGGCAAGGTTGACGGGTATAAAATGTGTCCTTTTGATGTTTTTGATTGTTCATGTGGGTGACTTAGGACGGTTTTGTGTTGTGTAGGTGAGCTGTGTGCACAATGCCGGTTGGTTGGAGAGAGAGGGATTGGTCCCAGCTACGAGACGTCGTGGCTATTGAGGAGCAGGCGTATGTGCGACTTTTAGAGCCTGTGGGCTGCTGAAGTTCTTTGAGTGCCCCTTGATACGGGCGCAGGAGTATCTCCTGCAGTTTCTTATCCGAATGTAGAGTCTGGACCTGCATGGCTTCATAGTGTGGGGAGAGAAGATTCCCTTCACTGTGGTGGAGGATGTGTATTTTCTGATTGGGCTCCCATTTTAGGGAACGCCCTTACCAGCGAAGCCGGTGCTTCCTAGGGATACACCGCTCATGACGGTGGATAGGAGATATTGTTCGGGGCTGAACTATATGTCCGACTCAATGGTGAGCATCGGGGCGATGGATGCCCTAGCACATTGCTGCATAGCATTGATGATTGTGAGAGTTTATGGTTCACTGGCGACGCAACGGATCAGTGGTGGCCAGCTAAGGGTGATGGAGAGAGTGTTGGTCGGCGATCATTTCTCCTAGGGGATTACGCTGCACTTGAGGATGGTGGGGCAATTGGACCACTGTCGATCCATGGATACGGGGGAGTTTTCCTTCGGGTCCATCCTGGTGGCCTAGTTTCTGGAGAGGGTGTCGATGTTGCACCCTAGGATTCTATTGGGTGCGCTGGGGGCACGAGAGCTGTGGCTGAGGTGGTGGTCGACCATGTTGCTTCGCCATGGTGGTGGCGAGGGTGGCCACTTCTTCACTGGAGAGGCGGCATAGGTATGGCGGCAGATGTCGCAGGTGATACTACGGTACCCCTATGCCGGGGTTAACTTCTGGGATGATATGGACATGGTGCTACCTCCAGGGGAAGTGTTTGACCACCGAGGTATGTTGATTGATGATGTTGATATGTATGTTTTTGTGTTTTTTGAGATAGCATGCCTTATGCATATGATATAGATGTTGATACTCTCTGTTGTTTGTTTGCATGTGTAGATGTGGCACCTCGTGGGCACGAGGTGGAGTTGCAGAGAGTGCTAGCTCATCAGGATCCGGAGAGACTGTCGTGGGGAGAGAGACGTCGACGTGAGGATGCCGCGGTGCAACTAGCTGAGCCAGAGAGGGCAACGAGGAGACGTCGGTTTGATGACCCTGGTGCTAGGCCATCACACGCTTCTCTGGCAGCTACCGGAGTGGATTATGAAGACATACGCTGTCGTCTGGAGGCGGTTTTATAGGATGTGCCTAAGGGCATATGGTCTCGCATCCAGGATGAGGCGTTCCTGGAGCAGTGTGTGGGGGTGTCACCGCCATGGCAGGCCTTAGTACGACGAGCAGCAGTGGTTGCTGCAATGATGACCGGACAAATGCCGCCGGGGCAGGAGGGGCTAGTAGGGGGTAGACCACCACCGCCTGGAGCAAGTGGTGGTGGGCCGCCACCGCCTGAGGGAGGAGCAGGCGGTGGTGCTCTAGAGGCACCATGAGTGGTGCTCTTATGCATTGATGTATATATATATATATATATATATATATATTTTTGTATATAGGCTGGTGAGCCCATTTTTGACCGAGGTGCTTCATTGGCCTGCAGATAGTTGTATTTTTGTATGTAAATAGTTGGATGACACAGTGGACCTTTTGATATATATGAGTATACATTTTGGAGATCTATGTGTTGTTTACATGTGTTTTGTTAATGTATTGATGATGTCTAACCTATATATGTGATGACAGTTTGTGTTATATGTTTATGTATGTGTAGAGGTAGCTTGATGTGATATATGCTAGTCTAACACAATATTAGCTAGGTTATCTGTAATTTGATTCAATTGTCTTGGAATATGTGTAAATGTAATGGAATCAAAATGTCGAGATAAAAGTCTAACCTGCAGGTATTTGTGAAAGAGGTAAGGATCACGGATGCGGTACACACTGTTGAGCTGGAGTACGACTAGTTGAGAGTCAAGGAAGATGATAAGGTGACGAATACGATGATGCTGGGAATCGGCCAGGAGGCCAATTACGGCGGTGTATTCGTCTTGGTTGTTGGTTGTTGAACCCAAACATATGTCGCTCGAATGGAGCATTTCATGTGAGGGGGTGTAGAGAGCCCAAGAAGCCGAAGCAAGATTTTGTGTCCAACAGCTGGCACCATCGGCGTAACCGATGTGGTAGGCTGGTGGAGGAATCATCTGTCAATAGTATAAAGGATAGTTTAGACGTGAGGGAGGGAAAAAAGATTAAAAACGCTATAAAAGAAAATAACCTAAAGTAGAATGACTACGTTTAAGCGTAAAATTTCTTGAGATACAACCCGTTGACGGGTTCTTTGAGAGAGAGGCCTTCAGAGGAGGGTAGGATGTATGTGCCTTTGGTGAGGCAATGTTGGATAATGTATGGGCCATGCCAGAGTGACTCGAATTTTCCGTGGCCAAAGGTATCATGAGCGATATCGTAAGCCAGGACGAGGTCGCCTTTGCAAAATGAGCGAAGGTTGACATGGCGATCAAAGGTAGCCTTGGATCATTTTTTATTTGCCTCGTTGTTCTGTAAGGAAGATCGATGATCTTCATCTAGAGACTCCAAGTTCAGCAAGCGTTGCTCCATTGGAGTAGTGTCGGGTAATAGCTCAATTGCGGTGCGTAAGGTGGGAATTTCGCACTCGATGGGAAGAGTGGCCTCAACCCCATGGACTAAATGAAATGGTGTGAAACCAGTAGTTGTTTTCATAGCCGTTCGGTAAGACCATAACATAGAAAATAACATATGATGCCAATTGGTTTTATGTTTATTAACCGTGCGCTGTAACATGGTATTGAGGACTTTGTTAACTGCTTCGACCTGTCCGTTAGACTGAGGGTAATATGGTGAGGCAAACTCGTGAGAGAATCCTAACCGAGATGAGAGTTCGACGAAGATCTCATTCTCGAAGTGTTTCCCATGATCGAAAACGATTTGGAGGGGTACTCCAAAGTGGGATATGACATGGTTAAAGAAAAAACGCGCTGCAGTGTCAGCGGTGTTGTTGAAAGTTGGCATAGCTTCTGCCCATTTGGTTAATTAATCAACGGCGACAACGATGTATTTGTGACCATTGCTGGAGGGGGGATTACAAGTCATGAAATCTATGCCCCATTTACAAAAAGGGTCGGCAGTAATGACAGGGTGAAGAAGAGTGGGGGGAGCTCGGGCTTTATTGGCATAGAGCTGACATTGCTCACATCGTTTTACGGCATAAATGCAATCATGAAACAAGGTAGGCCAAAAGTAACCGGCTCAGATAATCTTTTGAGAAGTGGATATGCCCAAAATATGGCCCCCATATGCATCGTTGTGGCAGTCATTTAAGACTCTATCGGCCTCGTCAATAGTCAGGCATCGACGAAGAATGGTGTCGACTCCTCGCTGGTATAGGATGTCTCCGATGAGGAGGTAGCGAGGGGCCTGATGGAAAATACGACGACAATCATCTCGTGAAAGGTGGTTACTAAATTTTTGAGTGTGGAGATAGATGAGGAGGTTGTCGTACCAAGGATCATCCGAAGTGATGTAAAAGAGATGTTCGTCGGGAAAGTTGGTATTGACGGGGGCACTGGTGGTGTCAAAGGGGAGGGTCATGATAAGTTCGGAAAGAACGAGGGTCTTCTTACTCTTAGGTGTTGAGAACTCGAGATCATACTCCTGAAGGATAACGATCCATCGAGAAAATTTTCCGTTAAATTTTCGATGGCTGAGCAAGTACTGCATAGGGTTGGAATTTGCGACAACCTTTGTTGTGCGAAGCAGAATGTAGTGGCGTAGTTTCTGGATTGCGAGGACGACTGGAAGAGAAAGTTTCTCTTTGTGTTTATACTTCAAGGGTGGCCCTGAGAGGTTTTTACTAACTTAATAAATGACATGCTCACGATTTTCATCACCTAGATGGATGAGAACTCCTGCTACTGATACAACTGATGCTAATATGTAGAGGATATAGTCGCGATTATAGTCAAGTGCACTAATTAAAGGTGCGTTCAAGAGGGCGGTTTTAAGATCATCAAATGACTATTGGGCATGGGCGTCCCAGTGAAAAGGGATTTCTTGATGTAGTAAGCGAAGGAAACCGTGTGCACATATGGCGTAGTCTGGGACAAAGCGTCTAAGAAAGTTAGCTCTGCTCTGTAGGCTTTGAAGTTGGCATAAATTCTGGGGAGGTGGAATTTCGGTGATAGCTTGGACTTTGAGGGGGTCCACGGTAATACCACTTTGGGAAACAATAAAGCCGAGGAGGCGCCCTGCAGTGACCTAGAACACACACTTGAGAGGATTCAAGTAGATTTTGTACTAACGACACCATTGAAAGATAATTCGTAAATCATCAAGATGCTGGGTGCATTTCTTGGATCGAGTTGTGAGTTCGTCCAAGTAGGCGAGGATGATATGAGCCATGTCATGAAAAATGTAGGTCATAGCCCTCTGGAAATTTGCGCCATCATTATTTAAGTCAAACGACATGACACGATATGCAAAACTACCCCAAGGGGTAGGAAATGCGGTTTTATACTGATCAGTGGGGTGAATTTGAATTTGATTATAACCAGAGAATCCGTCCATAAAGGAGAGAGCCTCGTGGCCGGCGCAGTCGTCGATAATTTGATCAATGAAAGGCGTTGGAAAGTTGTCTTTGGGACATGCATGATTGAGATCGTGAAAGTCGGTGCAAATGTGGATAGTGCCTTGTTTTTTGTTAACGGGTACAAGGTTGGAAACCCATGAGGTATAGGCGATGGGGTAAATGAACCCGACAACGCGTAATTTGTCAATTTCGTCTTTGATAGCCATGGCTTTGGATGGGTGTAGCGGTCGTTGTTTTTGGCGAACTGGTGTAATGTCAGGCCAAGTGTCGATGCAATGTTTGAAAATAGAGGGATCGAGGACAGGCATTTTCGTGTATGACCAAGCAAAAATATCCCTGTATTCCTGGAAGAGGGCTTTATATGTAGTGATTTCCTGAGGAGTGCAAGCAACTCCAATGGTGATTTCTTCGACGATGCCATTTTTAATGGAAATGTCGATTTTAATGGTGGGGGAAATGTTGGCCATGTTGCGTTCTTCAAAAGAATCAGCGACAGGAATGGGATTTTTGAACCAGTCGATAGGCCTTGATGGGATAAAATCCTTGGTTTCGACCGTGTAAATGGGGTTTTGGTTAGGGGGCATGGAGGCTTCCTGTGGAGAGAAGAGTGCGCGATGGTGTAGCACATCCCAGGGGAGGTCTGGGTGGTTTAACTCTTTGAGTATTTCCTCGTCGCATTGGAAGTGCCAGGAATACAAGGGGTCATGAGGAGTGATATTGGTGACGGTGTTTTTGTGGTTTCTCCCTGGTGAAGAAGCAGGCAGAACAATGTTAGGAGATGGTGAGGGTTCACTCGACATAAACCATATATTGAAGTGCTGAGGGGTACCCATGGTGGTTGGGTGTAGAATGTCCGTAGGGGAATGAGCGGGAGAGTTGGGGGGTTGGGGGGTGAATCCTCAGATAAGTCATCTAAGAACCATGGAGGCGTTGGGAGGGCCTCGGGTTCGAGAGAAATGACATGAAAATCTGTTAGTGACGAGGTAATGTCAATTATTGTCTCTATGGGCCGTTGAAGCAGCGTCAATTGGCATTTCCTGTATTCAAGGATCATAGGACACTGGTATGTAAAATGAGCTAATGAATCGCAGAGAGAGCAAGGGCGTCTCATACGTTCATTGACTGAAGTGGTGACATAATGGATGTCAGTGATATTTGTTGAGGAAGACGTAGTAGGACTGGGGTTTCTCTGGAAGTTCTGGCGTACTGCGGCTAATGTCTTCCGAAAGTGTGGCAGTGGTGGGAAATGGTGGGTATAATGGCCATACTCTGAACATATAGCACAAGCGTATTTGGTTCTCAACCCTTTACTACTGGAAGGGGGGGTGGTAGTGGCAGGGCTGGTTGTAGTGTCGAGTGTTGGGGGAGTGTGATTGAGTGGAATTAGATTCTGTAACTATGGTAGAGACGGGAAGTTGTTGGTTTGGTGTCCCTCTTTCTCACATAGTGCGCAAGGTGGTGGAATGCGTGGAGGAAGTGGAGCTGTGGGCTCCTTCTTCTTTCTCCTTCCCCCAGCTGTGGCAGGGGGGTTAGTGAGTAGGGGTGTGGTTGGAGTAATAATGGGAATTGTCATGGGGATTCCTTCTTTTTTGGGGGGAAGGGATAGTCAAGGGACCATCTCAGGTCGGTGTAAATACCAAACTAGGATCGCTAACACCATATTAGGTAGTGTGAGCGTTGCGGCTACCTGAAAAGATTCGATACCTGGTGGAGGGTAAAAGAAGGGAATTTGAGTGATGGCTTGGGGAACTGTCTCCCAAAATGGGATATGTCCTTGGGGAGATGTGGAATCGTGGACTAGTGGGGTCGACGAGTGTGCAGGAGATTCTTGAGGAGGGGGTTCTGCCACGAGTGGGACGTCAGATATGATAGAAGCCTCTGTAGGAGGAAGGGTATCTTCTGTGTGAGTTCCGTTAGATGATATGACACATACTTGATTGGAAGGATGAAGGAGTGGTGGTGCTCCATGGTATATTCCTAACAAGGATGGATCTTTGAAAATCCCAGGACCCATCTTGACGAGTGGATATGTGTCGTGGCTTGTGTGGATGAGAGGAAGAATGTTATCGATGTTGGAAGATGGATTAGGCTCGTAATGTGAGACTTGGTCAATAGTAACGATCTTCCCATTGTGAGGGAACATCATTGTCCGAAAGACAGAAGATGCCATTGCCTTCATAGCGTACATGTAGCTACGACCAAACAAGATATTATAATCGAGAGGGGTGTCGATAACTTTGATATCAATGAGAATAGTCTTGCCCCCGAGTTCGACGGGGACATTTTGGAAGAGCCCTTCTGGAGACGATGGTCGTCCGTCATAATCACGTAATGTGATGGCAGAGGGTATGAGTTCCGGGGAACCAAGTTTCCGCCATACCATTTTGGACATAATGCATGTAGATGCACCTTCATCGATGATGCACCGATGAACTGTGATGTTCCGTATTTTTACTGGTATTTGAAAAGCGATCAAGGTGGGAAGGTGTGGTTCTCCACTGTCAAGATCGAAGGTAATGAGTCGGGTATCTGCGGGGTTGACTGGCCCCAAGGCGGAAAGTAAGGATTTCTGCTGAGTAGGACAAGTCTGGAGGACCTCCAATACTGACATGGAAACCAGGGATTGTGCTAAGTCATCTACCAAACTATAGTTATGAGCTTCCCTAGCTTGTGGGTTGTGGACATTCCTGCGCAATGGGATGTGAGGGATGCGAAGCAGTGGTTCAGCGAAAGGGAGAGGAATCACCAACGGGGGTCCCACCGGTGTAGGGTTTGTCTCTGGAGGGATGGGAGGAGACTCAGGGGGTGCATGATACTGACGATTACGTGTTTGCAGAAGGATTTCTTCCTCACTTGTGAGGAGAATTGTGCAATCTGTTGGATTGTTGGGGTTGAGATATTGTCCCACCTGAGGTGGAGGATGTTGTGTGTCTTGTTGGATGTTTATCATGCCTTGATGTGGAATAGGATTTTGCAGCACGACGGGAAGGGGTTGTTGCACGTATTCTTGTGGTTCCTGTTGAGGGGCAGGCGATGTTGGAGAATGGGGAAGACTACCAGAGTCTTTCAACCATTTGAAATCAGCAATTTGGGGGAAATGATGAGTGTAATGGCCGAACTCACCACAAAGGGAACAAGGGAAGATGGTTTTAACATTATTATTATTTCTCCCTTGGTGTTTATTATTATTTCCCCCTTTGGGGTTTTGGTTCCCTTGGTTTTGGTTGCCCCCAGTGGATTGGTGCTGTGGGGGTTGATTCCCACCTTGACCTAGGTTGTTGTTATTCTTGTTCTGTCCTTTATTCTTGGCATTGTTCGACGGATGGGTTGGATTGGCCGTATTTAGTTGTTCAAAATTTTGGTATTGTTGAATGGCAGAGGGTTGAAAAAAATTCACCCCCACATGAGGATGTGGGGGAGCTATGGGTTGTGGGGGACCAGGAAATGGGAAGTATGGATTCTATGGTGGTAACGATCCATAAGGTACATAGGAAGGCATAGTGATTTCACTAGTACTGTAAGATGAGGTAGAAGGGGTACCAGAGTTTGTTTGAATAGGTGGATGTATGGGGGGTGCCGGCGGTGGTCCACTGATGGGTGGAGGTATAGTAACAGGGTATGGTTGTTGATAAGGGGGTGGGGGTAATAAGAAGTGCCCCCATATGCTGGTGGGTATTGAGGTGTTCCATACATCGGTGGTGGTTGGGGTTGTGGACCGTGGTGAGTGGTGGCATCAATCAATCTGTCTGCTGAGTGACACATCCCAGGTTTGTCTTGGCCAAATGGCATAGGTTTTGGAAGATCAGGAAGTACAGTGTATAAGTACCATGACTGTGCATAGATGAGTTCGTACTGTTGGGCCTTACTGATGGCTTCCTCTTCATATTGAGGGAAGGTGGAAGCTACATCCTTACCGAGGAGAGATATGAGTGATCTAAGAAACCAGTCGAGACAATGTTGCTTGGTGGTTTTTTCTTTGCACAAACTATGTCGCCTACGCCACTCGTGAATGTGGTCAGCGATATGTGTGTCTGAGGTTTGTTTGAAATTAGAAAGTAGTTCTAGACCATTGTTGTGGCGGATGGGTAATTGGGAGAAGCTCAAGAAGGCTTTGTCCAATGACTCAAAAGTTGCATGGAACCCTAATTTTTCTTCGACATACCGTTTGGCCGATGGGCCAGTGAGTGTGTGTTGAAATAATCGCAGTCTGATGGAATCATCCATAATACTATTGGAAGAGTACCATAGGTGAAAGGTCATGACATGGTTGGCAGGGTCATCGCCTGCCTTTCCTTCAAAATTTGGTATGTCTGAAGGTAGTTTGGTAGGCATTGCAGGCCATGTGGTATCATGCAATATAGGCTCATTGGTGAGTTTGCTGAGATCCGGTATGTTGAGAGAGGCCAAATATGGCATTTTCAATGGGGGGAGAGGATTAGCTTCAGCCATGGTGTGGGTGTGTTGTGAACCTGACCCTTGAGGGGGGCTAGGTGGGTTGGTGCTTCCTCCTTGAGAGGAAGTAGGTCCCCCGCTTCCGTGTAAAGGAGAGCGAGTGACCAGATAACCTTGGGAAGTGGACCCAAGTAATGTAGAACCAAGCAAAGCTGACCCTAAAATAGTAGCACTCACAGGAGTGTGTGAAGGAGGTGCTGACGAGTGGGCAATACCAGACACTCCACCTAAGATAGGAGGGAGGTTTAGCAAGCGTCGTGAACGACAGGGGTTCTGTGGTTCCCCTATGATGTCCGACTAGCTGCGTGAATGTGTTCAAAGAGTGGTGAGAGTAATATAGAAACAAGAGCCTTTGCATTGAATGTTTACACAATATATATATCCAAATCAAACTCTAATCAGATGTGCATCATACATAAAATGTTTTTTGAAAAAGAAGCATATATATGGGTAAGTGGGTTTTGTCCGTGTGGGGAATCAAAAAGAAAACAAATTCTCGTGTCCTAAAATATGTAACGTCCTTCCTCTCAAATAGCACTGGACTTTCCAATAGTACTCAACAGTGGGGTCTGAAGTCACTGGAAGAGAAACTAATGAAGGATGAAATAATTGGTTATAATGAGGGGTAAAGGGGGCATATCCCGAAAGAGCTAGCKATATTTCCCAATAGCCACACAAAATCCAATCAAGGTKCAATTGCAACCCACAATTGCCACCTGGGTAGATGTCCTAAAGTTGGTCACTAGGTACCTCGGTCAAAGTGMAACATTTARATTTTTGGCCTAAGAAATGGGTCACGGGCTGGATCCTGTCAAAGAGGTGGGTGCCTCAAAGGGGGACGCAAAGAACAACTAGACCTCGGCCTTCAACCCTTCACGGGTATCTCCCTGCCTTATGGTATTAGGAACACTTGACTTGAAGGATTTTCAGTTCCCTATTTGACAACTTCTATGGTTTTGACAATGTGAGAACCAGATAACGGGGAGTTATTTGGATGCCTATCCCCAAAATCCTACCTAGACTAAAAAATTTCCTTTGGCACCTCTTGTGGAGGAAAACTTAGTGAGTTCTTAGAAATATTTTAGATCTAGTTGTTTTGGGAGGTTGGGGGTGTTAGCACTCTGTAAATTTCCTAGAGGTTGACAACAGAAGAAATCTACCAAATGTAACTTTATCCAACCACTTTTGAAGCTAGGATCTAGCCCTTCCAACTTTAGAGAGGGATCTCTCTATATTATTTAGCTATGTTTCCAATTTTAAATATTAGGCTAGGTAAAGAAAAAGGTCGGTTTTGTTGTCAAAGTGTTTTTTCGAATTGGTTGAGACAGTCTACACATCCATTGGGCTATGGGGTCTGTACTTTAATAAAATATGAAATCCAAACCAGAAACACAAAGGAAAACTTTCACAGGGCAAGATAATATAATCACTGGATTCTTTAATAGCATAAATGATGAACAGCAGAAAAATGAGAAAGATAATTTTCAACAAAGAAGCAGTTAAGAATTTCTTTATTGAAAACACCAGAAGATAAAACACTAAAATCTTTCGAGTCAGAAACAGGGTATACGAGATAAATCCTGCAACATTCGTTACTCTTAAAGATTAGATTTAAAAAACAGTATGATAACAAAGCGAGAATAACATTCAACTTAGAGAGAAAAACATCACCAATGAATACATGCAAGAATCCTGTAAAAGTGCCTCCTTTTTTATTAATGGAAGATCTCTTCAAAAATATTACAGTCTGATAGCGTCAGGGTGTGAAGATCAACAACCCTCAATACTTCGAAAGATAAAGTATTTATAACTCAGATTACAAACGATCCTGTCATTAATGATCAGGACGTGCTAAATCTATTTTTAGCCTAACTAACTTAACAAATTTCCTAAATCTAGGAACTGCTTGATGACGTGGTGTAACTGCACACTGATTTCTGGGTGGGCTGTTGATGAAGCCTCTACATGACCTCATCTGACTAGACAAATGACTGGATTGGGACAGCTCATCTGCTACTCGATCAGATCACAAAGCGCCTCCCATTGGAGATGACTGGGCACGTTGACTTTAAGAAGTCTTTGATACACTTCATCCATTTCTGTGTACTTGGCAAAGGTAGGCTTGGTGAGGAAAATGTAACGAATCTCATGTTGGATACTGATGTCCCACTGAAGAGTGTCTAAAAATGCCTTGCCAGTGATGCTCCCTTGAATGCCTGTAAACTTTGAACTGTCCTTAGCCACATCGACCAATCTCTTCTTATAGTCTGGGAGTGTCATCAATTTATCATTGATTACTTTCAGACCAGGTAGACCTTTCTTCTGTAGAGCCTCTATCTTACTAAAGAATATTTGTACCCCTAGGTCCATGGCTTGAACCTTTTCTTCCAATTGAAGCATTAATCCTCTCTTGGTCAAAACTCTTTTGACCTCAAGGATGGTCTCTGTTCTATCTTCAATTTTCAACTCTTCCAGTTATTCCCTGGTATTAGAATTGAGGAACTTGATGATCTCGTTCGTCTGTGTTGGCATGTCTACCAATTCTACCCTGATCTTCTCGATGGACTATTTGCTTCTCTGTACCAGTTCATTCTGCTCAAACATGATCTGGATCATGAGCCATATCTCATTCATGGACTTAGTGATGTCTATCATACACTCTCTTTAACCTTAGCCAAAGTCTTTCCTGCCACTGTTTGCTTTCGGAGCTGCTGTAGCTCCTGCTTGAGCTGCTCTGTCACCTGATTTTTCTTGGAGAGGTTGGTCTGGAAGGAATATTTGAGTTCTTGAAGGTTCTCAATCTCCTTTTTTAGCCTACTGATCTATGTTTCCTGCAGGTTCATCTTTTCCATGGACTTAGCCAGGTCGGTTGTCTTCTCCTGGGATGTCAATG
>ML792599.1:0-18443 GCA_009831015.1 Picea engelmannii
TTTATCATGTCCATGTTTGAATGTTATAAACTGTATTGAGTTGTCCCATTGACCCACATTCACAAAACACAAAAACATTCAATTCTTAAGTTACCAGGCATACTTAGTTTACAACCCTAAGTAGTTTCCTGGAGTGATAACAGATTGGTTTCAATTTGACTGCGTTGGGCGTCACTTTCATCTTGAAGCTTGCTTATCAGAAATTGGTGTTGGGATAAGGTCTCCAGTTCGAAGGCACGATTTGTGCTCATTGCGCCCATTTGGACTCTTATACTGCTGCAATCGCCACAATCTACTTCCCAGTCATCCTCTGGCCAGCTTTTCGAGTCCTCCTAAGCAACAATTGCTTGCTGCATTTTGTTGTTTCCTGAGGAGTGGCTAGACCTGGTCGTCTCTTGAGGGTTGTGCATGGAGCAAAGTAGGAAATTTGAGCAGAAGGAGAGACTGGCCTGTGAACACGAAGGGAAGACTTGTAGGAGCACGGGAGGTCGGCTAAAGAGCAGGAAGACAGAGAGCGGTGTGGGAAAAAAAGGAACACAGTAGTTCTGAGGATTACTAGGGTAAGAATTCAGGGGGCCGTGAAGAAGCGCGAGGCCAAACCAGGCTGTGAGGATGGGGGAAAAGGGAGGCTCGAGAGCTAGGAAGCAGGACTCGGAGAGAGAGACCCAGGTTACTCTTAACAAAAGCCTGGCATACCATGAGGGTGGCGAGGATGCTAGGATAAATAACATCTGGACCAGAGAAGACAAACGAGCGGATGGGAAATCCCACAGGAGCTAAACACTGGACAAGGACGTCGGCATGATTTCTGAAAAAGGAAATGGCGTACTTACCTACGAGTTCGTGGGAGGATTCTTGAAAACTGTTCCATCTAACGCCATGGAAGGGAGGGTGGAGGTGAGGTTGACGACGAAAGAGTTGTTGTGTTGAGGGAGTTGAGAGTCTCGTACCACAATCACACGCAAATGAGGGAGATAGTCTGGATTTCCCATGTGAACCAGGAATTTCACACTTTCCGTGATGATGGCCACCTCGTTGTCTTGGGCAGAGAGATTTGCGCGTGGTGCATGCCACCTGGTGGGCCTGCATTTTCCCTGAACCATGTGGACGACTGCAAGCGTCCACCTTATGTTGTTGGGATTGCTTACCCACTCACCCGGTGGGCCCAATCTTAGTTGCGCGAATAAGCCCCCTTCCTTCTTATTTTGGGTGTTGCTACATTCCTTCCTACCCATGTGCCTAGGAGTTTTGTTTGGGCTCAAAGGGTAGCACCTTCTTGCACCGACCATCTTCTGATCCAAGACAGTGATTAGTAAAGGGGTGCTAGGTTTGAGACCCCGTCTATACTTAGGGCGCCTGGCTTTGCCCCTATTGCTGCATTGGCCATCTTGTCGGCTTCACTGTTGTTTTCCCTTAGTATGTGGTAGAAGGTGGTTTTGATATCTTGGGAGACCAGTACGGTTCTTTCCATGATTTTCTTTAGGCTTGGGTCTCTAGGGTTTGTTTCTTGTATCATCATTCTTATTATGGTTTTGGAGTCCCCTAGGACTACAAGCTCATGGATTCCCTTGGTTTGGGTTGGTTGCACTCCTTTTAAGAGGGTGTAGGCCTCGGCTTTGTTTTTTGTTTTCGTCCCCAGATTCCAATGGTAGCTTGAGGCTATTTTCCCTCCGGGATCAAAGAGTACCCCCCACGCCTACCTCCCCTAGGTTTCCCTTTGAAGCTCTGTCAAAACAAAGGGTATGGACTTTTTGCTTTTGGATCCATAGTTCTATGTTGAGAATGGTGTGAAGCTGCTAGCTTGATCTATTTGTTGCATTGATGTGCTTAGAAGCCCTAAGGTTGAAGCTTGCCATCCAGACTTTTTCCCGGGAGGTCCAATTGGTTGGGTCCTCTATTTTTAGGGGTTTTGAATTTATGGATTTTGAGAGAAACAACTTCTCTTTAGCAATTGTTGTTTGGGGAAGGGAGGCCTTCCCTTGAAAAAAAAAAATGTTTCTCGTTATCCAGATCTGCCAACAGATAAACTTTAGCATCGCCTGCCAAATGTGTTTCAGAGTTGGCTTGTCCTTGAAGGATCCTCGGTAGTACTTGTCCCAATTTCCCAGGCTGGGATGGGGAGAAGAGGGCCATCTTATATTTCTGGCAAGATCTCCAAAAGATAAGATCCAAATCCTTCTTGCAAAGGAACAATCCCAAAATAAACGATTGATGTTCTCTTGACTATTTTGGCAAAGAGGATAGATGAAGGGGCCATGAAAGCCTCTTTTCATGAGGTTTTCCCCTGTTAATATTTTCTCGTGCACTAGAGTCCAGGTGAAGAAGTTGATTTTGGGAAGGGAGTCTCGATTCCATACATTATTCCATTTTGCTGAGGTTTGATAGTCTCTCGTGAGATCGAGGATCTTGTTATAACCATCTTTGACTGAGTAACCTTTGTCCCCCCAACCCCTGCTATCTGGCAAGGTTTTTTGAATGGGAGTTGCCCCTTTCAGAAGCATGATCAGACGGTGAGCCTATGCTGTTAGATGTTGCGTGACATCCCCCAAGTTCCAGTCTCTCCAGCTGCCATTGTCATTCCAAGTTGAGATGTCGTACAAGGTGCGCTTGCTTGTGCCCAACATCCAGCATTTTAGCTCCATGATATTTCCTTTGCGAGGGTTGAAAGTCACCTCGAAGATTTGATCTTGCCAGATTTTAATTGTTTTCCCATTGCCCGGGATCCAGGAAAGGTGTTCTTTGAAGAAGGGGGTTGCGCCCTTTATTAATTTCCATATTTGAGAGCCAGTTTGATGGGTTTGTGGATTGTCCATACTCCTTTTTCTTTTACCCAGTCTATATTTGTTGATGAGTGCCCATTTCCACCAATCATTACCTCCTGAAACTATCCTCCAAAGGAGTTTGGCTCCCATTGCAGAGTTGGTGATTTCAGGGTCCCTGATTCCCAGACCCCCACTTTTTTTGGGTAGAGTGATTGTCTCCCAATTTACCAAGTGGAATTTTATGTGGTTGGCTTTTCCCCCTTGCCACAAGAATTTGCGAATGAGTTGGGCCATTTCTTTAGGAATTCCCTTTGGGGCTAGAAAGGTAGAGAATTGATACAGGGGGAGGGCCGAGAGGATGGATTTGATCAACACCACCCTACCTGCTGGATTGAGCCACCATGACCCCCAATTTTCCATCTTTTCCCTAATCTTTTGGATGAAATGGTGCCAAAACTCTCCAAAGAGCGCTTTAATGCAAAGAGGAAGGCCCAAGTACTTGAAGGATTTCCAGCCTTGGGTAATGGAAAACCCCATGATTTGAGTTATTCCCCCTCTAATAATTGCCGAGACATTCCAGGTATAAATTTGACATTTTTCTTTGTTTAGGAGACCTCCTGAAACTATAAGGTAGGTATCCAGAACTTGGAGGATTCTTCTGGCCAGGGTTTTGGAAGCTCCACTAAGGAGGATTGTGTCGTCTGCAAATTGAGAGTGGTTCAATCCTTTTACTCGAACAATTTTTATTCCAAGAATGTTTCCATTTGCGCTTTCCCATTCGAGATTTTTGTTTAGTGATTCGGCCATGATCACATAGAGCAAGGGGGAAAGGGGGCAACCCTCTCTTAGACCCCTGGACACCTTGAAGAAAGGACCTGGCCTTCCATTTATTAGGGGTGCTATCCAAGGAGAGGCGATACAGGAGCAGATCCAATCCATCAAGCTCTGACTGAACCTGAATTTTCCCAAGACCTTGAAGAGGAAGTTATGTTCCACTTTGTCAAAAGCGTTGGCCATGTCTAGTTTTATAGCCATGCCAGAATCCCCCCGGGAGCTACTGGCATGGATTGCTTCTTGGACAAGAATGAAGTTGTCCCAAATTTGGCGACTAGAAACAAAGCCTCCACAGTTTGGAAGGATTAGCGGGTTGAGGAGGGGGTTGAGTCTGTTTGCAATTATTTTGGACAGGATTTTATAGGAAATGTTGCATAGGGAGATGGGTTTGAAGCGAATAAGGGAGGAGGCTCCTGGTTCTTTTGGGAGGAGAGCCAGGAAAGAGGAGTTAGTTGCTTCGCCCGGCTTTTTAGCCTTGTGTGTGAAACAAACCATTCTTATGAAATCTTTCTTGATGATATGCCAACATTTTTTATAGAAATGCAGGGTGAAGCCATTTAGACCCAGAGCTTTGTCATCTTGGAATTGGTTCAAAGCTCTAAGGATTTCTTCTTCCTCGATGGGTTTGTCAAGATGGGTGTTGTCATCCTTAGTAATATTTCGGGGAATATGCTGGAGAAAGGCTTTAGAAAGGTGATCCTCGTCCTTGCCAGAGGTGGTGTACAGATTTTGGAAATGGGAGGAGGTGTGCTGCTTGATTTGGGCGATATCCTTAAGGATTTCACCCTCAGGGGTTTTGAGTTTAGAAATTTGATTTGCCCAGTTCCTGACTTTGGCTTGATTGTGGAAGAAGGAAGTATTTTGGTTTGTTGCTTTCAGCCAGAGACTCCTGGATTTAAGTCGCCGAGCGTTTTCCTCTTCAGCTAGAGCTTGGAGGTACTCTTTGTGAAGATTTTTCTCTTGGGTGAGGAGGTTCTGTTGAATCTCTATAGTTTCCATTTCTTCTTGCAGAACCTCAAGCTGGGACTTTTTGTCTTTTTCTTTGCTTTGCGTAGTGTTTTTAGCCCAGGTCTTTAAGAGGTCCTTAAAATGTTTGAGCTTCTACTCCCAGATGTAATTTGGTGAGCCTGTGATCCACTGGTTTCGTATCTTGGATATGGATTGAATGAGCTCGGGTCTTTCCAGCTAGAGGGGGTTTAGTTTGAAGGGAATAAGACCCCGGTTCTGTTGAGTTTCAAAGGCCAGTCTTATGGGGCAGTGATCCAAGCCCACTCAAGGAAGATTCGTTGAGCAAGGCTTGTCAGGGAGGGACAACAGTGAGCTACTGATCAGAAATCTATCCAATCTTGTGGCTATGTGGCCAAGCCTCGCTCTTCTTTTATTCCAAGTGTAGATTCCCTTATTCGAGGGAACATCGTAGAGATCCAGATCCGAGATAAGGTCCTCCAATCTTTCCCTAAATTGATCTCTTACCATCGAGCCTCCTCTTTTTTCCTTTGAGGCTCTGGTTGTGTTGAAGTCACCTGCAATAATGAGGTTTTGGGGAGGGTCCTCCTTGGCAAGGTCTAGCAGGGCTGAGGGATTGCCAACATTCAATTTTTTCATTTTAATTGTTTGGCATGTAAACATTGATGATGGAAAAAAGCATACCTGTGACTTTATTGAGAAGTTTTACCATGAGCTAGAATTGGGTTTGCATTTGGGCTTGGGTCGAAATCTTCCATCTTCCATATAATTTTGATTCTGCCTGAAGCCCCTCTGGAGCTCACTGCATGACCGCACATTTGTTCCATATTTTTTGCAGGTCTTTGAGGGTTTCCTGCTCCCTCATTTTTGTCTCCTAGAGCATGAGGATTGAAGGTTTTTCTTCTTGTATCAATTTTTTGACTTCTTCTTTCTTGAGATTACTTCCTAATCCCCTAAAATTCCAGGAGAGGATTTTCATCATTTATCAGGATGTTTGGGTGCCCCCTCTTGAGGGTTGTGAAGTCTGTCCCTTATGTTGGGCTGCCTTGTTCTTCCCAGTTTTTCCATATTTCTTTAGAGTTTCCTCGATTTTTTTTGTATGCCTAGTTCCTTTTCTCTTTCTGCTGTCGATTCTCTTTTATTTTTGTGTGATTTCCTTCCAGGTCTCCTGCTGTTTATAATTTGAGTTGAGTCCAAGTCGGATTCACTTTCTAAGTCCTGTCTCGCTTCTTCTGACATTTCTGGATTTTCCATATTTTGGGTGTGGAGAGATTTTGAGGATTCTCCACTTAGATCCAGGACTTCTTTTTCCTTTTATGGGGCTTTGTTGTTTTCTTTTCCTTCCTCTTCTTGTCCCTTTCCATTGTTTTCTTCTTGGGATTCCCTTACTTATTCGATATTGTCGTCTTGTTGGAGCTTTGCATATCAATTGAGGCTTGATTCTCCTTTTTGTGGGGATCCATGACTTTTTTCTTCTGGGTCAGGAGGTTTTTCCCTTTGGTTTTGAGTCGGGATGGGTTGGGTTTTCCCATTTGTTTTTTTCCTTTTTGGTTGTTTCCACTGGTCTTGTTTGGGATCTTGGTCTTGCATGTCTTTGGCCTGGGGACAAGATTTGGCAAAATGTCCATATTCGTGGCAGATTTTACATTTGAAGGGAATTTGTTCATAGTTTACCTGTTGAATGTAGGACCAGCTGTCCAAGTTCAATTGTATTGCTTCTGGGAGACCTTTTTCCAGAACCACTTCTACACACAGTCTGGCGCAAGCCTGGAGGCCTTCCCAAGGTTCGGCACGATCGGTGTACTTGCCGAGGGTGTTTCCTATGTTTCTAATGGTTTCATCGTTCCATCAATGGAGGGGGAGGAAGGGCAACCTCACCCATACTGGGATTGTTGAGGGAATATCATTCTCTGGGCTAAAGTTTGGAGTCCATGAAATAGGGACCGCTTCGGAAAATCAAATCTCTATCTTCTTTTTTTTCGAAAAGAAAGGTGAAGAATCCCTTACCACAAAAGGTTGTCGATAGTTGTCCCTTGATCAACTTGCGCCAGTTTGCTTCCAACCAGATGTGCATGGCTTTTTGGGATGGCCACGGTCCTGTGAATTGGCCTATTAATCCTCGATCTGCGACTCTGAGTGCCAAAGGTCGTGCTAAAGGGGCGAATACAACAACCTTGGGGATTTCGACTGCCTTTTTGACGAATCGGGAGGGCAGAGGCTTGGGAGCTTTAGCGTAAGACAATATGAGGGCCTGGAAGGCCTGCAAATCTGGGGACGAGGATCCCGGGGGCGGATCCCCTCCCTCAGAGGGGGCCATTAATGCGCACGCACAGGCGTTGAAACCCTAGCACCGTTTTTTTGCAGAGACGCAGCTGATAGCAGTACATGAATATTCAATATATCAGAATACATATGCGATTTTATTCTCTTTGGTCATAATTGCTACCATCTTATCCTTTTATTTTTTATACTTATGAATTAAGGTGAGGGATATGTGAACTTTATTGAAGTAACGGATTTTTAGATCTACTAATTGTTGATTACACGAATTAACGAATATCCTACTTCAACTATAATTTTCTCCATTACAAAATTAATCTAGTAAGAATGCTCATGAATGTTACCACCTTTACTTTTCTCCTTTTGCATGTTCTGAAATAACTTGAAAGAGTATTATACTATCATTATTTGAAAAATCACCCAATAGATGGAGTAGTGATCATATCATAAAGCTTGAATTATTGTGAATAAACAAATTATAAGTATGTATAGTCACTATGTTTATGAATATTTTTGGAAAATTTTGAAATTTGAAAAATATCATGACCTAAGAAATAAATTTGATTACTTTCAATGAATTTATTCAATCACATTCAAATTTGAATAAAATCCACCAATGCAAGGAATGTTATAATATATGTTTTTAAATGTTGAAACTTTTCAATTATGTATTTCCTAGAACTTGACTTTGAATTTATTATATGTTTTTGGAATGTTGTACTTTTCCTAATTCTATTTTCATTGTGAATTTGAACATGAACACCAACCAAGTGACTTAAGATGTGTGTATGCCCATCAAATAAATGAGTAGCTTGACACATGCATGTGAGTTGTCAAGGGAAAAATGCAACAAATGTGTTGAGGAAAAGGTATGAATTACCTTACTCAATCATTTTCAGATCTTGCTTGGCTAGGACAAGATAGTTGGGAATGTCACCCAGTGTTTATAGCCTCAAAATATTCTCTTAATCCGCAAGTATTAATTACAAAGACTGAGACTGATTTATAATTTAAATATGTTGCAATATAAAATAAAATTTAAAAAAACTTCTAGAATGTACACAGATTTTGCAATAAAGTAAACATGGAGATCAAAAGCGAAAAGTAACCAAGTCATGAATACACATATATGAGACACAGTAACAATATGATTTTATTCTTTTCTGAGATACCAAAAATGTTTTTCTTTTTACAAAACCCCTGCGAGGGCATGGACCAAAGTCTGATTTAAAGATCCCTGATGAACACCATATAAAAAGACTTTGACACTAAAGTAAAACTGAAATTAATAATCTGGATCAGCTTGCCACAAACTGCTGCGATTTTGACTCTGCAAGATATCCTTTATCAACCATGAAACTTAATTCACAAATAGACAATAATACACAGACTATCAAAGATGAATCAACACCTCTAAAACAAGCGTCTGAAAAGTGTGGTTCAATCTTCAACCTTGTTGTCTACAATAAAACTTTGTTGTCAAGAAGAAAATTAGGTTTTGAATAAACTCAGGAATAAATGAAAATTGAAACTATCTCATGAAACTAAAGAACAAACCTTAGTCTTGTTTTCTCCTTTTATTCCCCCTTTGTCTCTTCTTCTCATTGAGTTTTTATTCTTTCCAAATAAGTTGAAGTAGTTCAACTACTTTCTTTAGTTAAGTTGATTTAACTTAACTAATTAGTTTAGGAGAAATAAATAATAATAATATAATTAAGGGTCTTAATTAATAATAACTAGGTAGGTGAGACCCCTTGTGACTCGTCATTTTTTTTCTTTTAAACCATGAGATACAACACACAAAAGATAATCATTTTGACCATATGCCACCATTGTAACTCCCTTGAATATATTTTAAAATGGATATTTAAATATCAGAAATAGTTTATATCTTATCCAAAAAGAATATATATATATATATCCACATTATCCACAAAATATAAAAAACAGGGCTTGTCCAAAAATGTTGAAAACCATTAAGCATTGTCTTTATCAAATGAAATCATATAAAACATAATTTAAAACCATATTTTCCACTTTGTGAGGCAACTTTCCTTTTTTCACTGTTGTTTTCCTTAGTCTTTTCCGAAGTAGTCCATGGTTGATTAGACCCTTGGGGTTGTATCTCGTTGATCACATGGGAGCAGTCATTCTTTAAATGAAGGCGGGAAGACACAAATTTTGAAAAATCAGTGGAGGGAGAAGAAGGGGAGGCAGTTGTTTTTCCCTTGTCTTGCACAGGTTGGGGAATATTAGTTTTCAATCTCTTACTGGCATGTGAAGATTGAATTGGTGAAACAACACGAACAATTTGGACATCGATATTAATAGGTGGTGGTAAAGGCAATGACATAGTGGGCCAACCACAATGGTGAGAAACAGGTTGGTTGACGATCTCTTACCAACCGTCATTTGCAGGGACTTCGGGTTGCAAAAACACATGTGGAGGAACGAGAATGTCAAGGATATTCTGAGGAGGCTGGAAAGGGGGTCTTTTTGGTCGAGGCTTCATTATCCCATGGTCAACCCAATTAAAGAACCCATCTTGGAACAACTGGTTCAATTCTTGCGGGTCAACGTCAAAATGGATAGAAAATCTAGGCCTCCTATGGCCCCTATTCAAATTTCTCATGCCTTTGTTATTTTGATCATTGTTGTCTCTATTGAAAAAGCTCATTATGTAGCAACAGTTTGTCAGTCATGAAGCTCTTAATAAACCATACATGACACTCTGCTTACATGAATCAAAAGTTGGCTCAAAAATTGACACGAGATACATGCAAATCCATCCATAACACACCATTCATTAATTGTCATGTGAACATGGAATGGTAGGGTTCATGAGAAATATGGAGGGAGTGTAGTTAGATAAAAATGGTAGAATGATAGGGAATGAATATACAAAGATTGTTCAACAATTAACCAAACAATTTAATTGTGTATAAAAATATCAAGAATATCAGTCACCAACCCTTGCTATGTTATCTTTATTGCATTTCCACATAGACTTTTTTTTTTAATTTTATATCACAGAACATAGATGTGATAAGTGAAATCAGGATCGTGGAGGGAATGTAACTAGCGAAAAATGGTAGAATGAGAGGGAATCAATATGGATATTGTTCAAGTGAAACAAATCAAAGCATGTTACCTTGGATGCAATTAAAATTTATCTCTGTCCAGAATTTCAAAGTTTAACAAGTATTCTTTTTCCAAAACAATACTCCAAACTGATGCCTTCTTTGACAATTTGTTTGCTGGTCTCTGAATTATTTTACACAATAAACTATTTGATATGCCCAGAATTATTTAATCACGGTAACCATTGTAACCACATTATCATTATATGACAGTCATGACAAACAACATCATAATAACTACAAGAATACAACAATAGTCTTTAAGCCACGATTCATAACATCAACCTTAGTAATAATCCTTTAAATCCAACAAGGTCACGCATAGTGTTCCCAAACAAACTCATATCCATCATTAATTTAACCATTGTTCAATGCAACTTCTTCTAAATTTATTCTAGGCATCATTATGTTGATTTTTCATAAGCTAGGTTAAACATGAAGTTTATTTCATTTTAGCATTTCACTTAACCATAAACAATAATGTTGTAGAAACCAAGATCACAAGAAAAAACACCATGCACAAGAACACAAGAAGTATCCTGAGAAACCCTTATCAACAAGGGAAGAAAACCCAGCCAAATCATTTCCTATGTTGTTCAAGAGAAAGACCTCCACCAAGATAAACCTTAGCACACAAGAGGGTGCTTCAAACCCTAGAAGACTATCGCCCAAGAGAGGTGTGCACTTTTTCCCAAGTAGAAGTGTTTGCTGAAATTTCCAAACTCACAAGGAAGATATGATTCCACAATGGGGAATCATCCCTTACTTATATTAGACTTGTCCAATCAACAAATGTGTCTATTGGCTCAACAGGGTTGACCTATCTAAGTCACTATATAATTTATTATTATTATTATAATTATAATTAATATTAATATTAATATTAACATTAATTATCTTTTACATTTATTATTAAACATATTAAGGTGGGGCCGACTTGTACCCTTTACATAAAAATTAGGGTTACATGTAGGTCTGACTCTTGAACAATATATAGTAAAGGATCTGATACACCAACTAGTTCTCATCCACTAGGGCCACATCCATAGGGATGTCATAGCTCTGATTCACTGCATTACACAGAAGAACCAGGTCTTCACACATTCACCTGTGCTCGTCCACATGCACGTCCACTCTACAGATCTGCATTCCCACTGCCACCGATAGGAGAATCATCTGGAGTCTTCTCGTCAACTCTGTTGCTCAGAGGAGGCTAATACATCATATTCATTTGTGTTCTCATGGCGATGCACCCAACACTTTGGGATTTCACACGTTCACCTTGTGCTCAGCCACAAGCACGTCCTAACTCAACCGATCGCTTTTCCACTGGATAATCATCTGGAGTTCTTCTCAACTCTCTTCATGGAGGAGGTCATCTCTATGTTCCTAGCTCTGTCTTAGGCTGAAACCACAAACCCTTCTTAAGGGCTTTCTCTCAGGTTTGTAGGTTGAGAGAAAGACTCACATAACTTCTATGTTCCACATCTCACAGGTTTGTAAGCTGGAGGATGTCTCTCATAGCTGCATTCATCAACACATTACTCTATTCGAGCTTCAGACATTTCGAACACAGAGCCCCTTTTTTTAAAACAGTCAACATAATGATTGAACCAAGAAAAATAATCATTCATTATTTGGAACACAAGCTTCAACAGACCGTAACATCGAATGAATAGGTGAGTACAAACTTCTTTCCACAATTTCCAAGCAAGGGACCAACTAAAATCATGCCCAAGTAACCGAGAAAGAATAATACTCTCATCAACTCAAATTGGAGTAAACAACACTTCCATTGTAATGTGTAGGGTTCAATAAATGTCCATGACAATAAGGGTAGAGAAAGCGGGGTAGTTCAACCAAATGGTTTGGCAGTTGCATAGCACGAAAATCTTACTCCATAGAGTGTTTTTCATAGTATAACAAGAAGCCGCAACATTGCTATTGACTTCATGAGCTTCCTCTAGTAGACTGTAACTTCCAGAAAACAAGTGAACCCAACACTTCTTTCAACACAACATAACGAGCGACCAAATAAAAAACCTGTGCCCAAACAAAATGATACAAATATTGCTCCCATCAAAATCTAGGTAAGCAATGCCAATATATATATATATATATATATATATATATATATATATAATGTTCGCCACGCAACGGTGATAGTGATGTCATAAGAAGGCAAGCTAACAACTGAGGGTTTTGCCAAGACAAGGCACAAAATGTTTTAATCCTTCATTATAATTCACATATACATCCACAAGGTCGAAATATGGCGCGAGTATACTTAGCCATAGAGAACAATAATATCAATCTATAGGTGAGGTATTCGCAAAGCCCAGAGGTTAGGCAAACTGGGATAATCCATTTCGACAGAGAGACCAAACCTGAATACATAACCATGGCAATGCAGGCTAAACCACAACTTTTACTCAGCAATTCCCTGCGAACAATTACACACAACAAGGACACCGTGACCAACCTTTTAATGCCAATAGTCTCAGAAAAACCACCACAGGAAACCAAGGATGCAACCATAAATACACAGTTCCAAAAACATCATAACAACTTGAGAATCACACAGACCACGAGCAACCAGAGCCAACATTTGATTTAAGGGCAGAGCAATTCTTATGGATGGAAAAGTAAGAAAACCTCATACATGTAAAAGATTGTGCAAGTAGAAAACCCAAGGCTGTATACTTCCTCCACGACCGGTCAAGGCGGACCAGCAACAACTAACAGAGCCAAAAATGCAAGAGTGACTAGGGTGACGGGTTCGAGAGGAATTTGAGTGACGTGCATTACATTTACTGCACGTCGCTTCTTCCTTCATATCCTCATTCAATTCTTAATACGAGCCAAGCCCACTAGCCAACTCACCATAGCGCTACATTCAAAACCATTAATACAACCAAATATCCAAACTTGCCATATTACATTTTGCAAAGTGCGTGATAGTTCGAAGTGCGCCACCCCTTGCCACTATCAATTTTTCTCAAATGACAACTTGCTAGGAACACAACCCAATTTCAACTCAACCAATGCGCATAATAATAGTAGAAAGGGTCGAGATCAACCAAGCTTTTGCCATGAACAATACACAATATCAAAATAAAAAAATGGAGTATAATTCTTTAATCCAAAAGGCAGCATAATCATATTTCATGAGAGATCATCAAAACCATTTAGCTCCATGTTTTAATCACCCATCCACCACATATTACCATAAACATTTTAACCATGATTTGAAACAAATGAGTTGTAGAAAACTATGTTTCTACCAACACATAGGCAAACAAAATATAAGCGTTGTTTATCCATCATAGTGCCATAAGTTAAACAAGGGGGTCCCACCTACTAGTTTATTATTAGTATAGTTAAATAATAAATCTTGGCAATCATTTGCGAGCATAGTATTCATCGTTGCGTTTTCAAGCGTCAACAAGATGGTTTATCAACCTTCATAATAGTATGCACCTATGAGGATTTAGCATCCCTTCATTTGAGGCAAGGTAGCTTTATTCTTTATTTTTTTGTTTCTAAATTTATGTGTCAATATGACTTATCGTTGACAACATTCTATCATAACAACAAAATAGAAGGATTCTGAGGAATCCATGCCTAGATTTGAAGTTTTATGTGCATTTTCCTATTTTGCCCCTGCTTTGTTAAATGTGTTCAAGAAAATGAAATGCCTCTTGAGTTCTAAAAAAGAAATGTTGCATTAAACGGGTTTCTTTGTATATCCTTGTTACCGTTTAAACTCTCACCTAGGAGGAAAAGTCCTAACCTCCGCAAGAGAGCCTAGAGGCAACTCTCAGGCAAACCACCCACTATCACCTCAGTGGTCTTGCCTCTCACTTTAGACCAAGGAGATGGATTTCCTAGCCTATGGGAGTATCCCTATAGGTTCAATCTATCCAATTTGTTATAGTGTGGGAGTGATCTCAGCTTAGATTGATGACTTAGGTGATTAATTCAATCAATGAATTTGCTCTTAATAAGATTAGAAAGAAATGTGATATGGTGTGCAAATAAATTGTTAGATTAAACCCCAAGTATGAGTGCAAATCAAGTACACCAAAGTGTCACATGGAAATTCAAAGGTCAAAGATTTGTTACCAGGATTTAAAATATGAAAGAACAAGTGTGAAATGTCTAAAATTATGTTGGAAATGTGAAGTAGATTATTGCAATCACAATGTGAATTTGTGTTGGTCGATTCACTCAAATTAAACCATAAGATAGTTCAAATGCTAAATTCCATAATTATACTTCAAAGACTGTGTTAACCATTCATGAGTGAGTGTTATTAACCATATAGCATTGAACAAAGAAGGTCATCCATGCAACTGTTGTTGAATTTTTAATGGTTACTCAAGCACATGTAGTTTCTTTTCAATTTAGCTTGAACTTGAACCATAAAAAAAAATGCAGCAACACAATAGTTGCAGTAACCAAGATCCCAAGAAGAATAACCATGCACAATACACAAGAATTTATCTTGCGAAAACCCTCCTCAATCAAGGGAAAAAACCAACAACCCTTTACTATATTGCCAAGAGAAGAACCTCCACACCACAAATCCTAGAGCACACAAGAGGGTGCTTCTATGACCAAGAAAACGTGTGCATAAGAGGAGTGTGCACTTCAGCCGTACAAGTAGCTTGAGAGAATGATACAATGAAGTGTGTGTGTGAGTGATCCACAATGGGGATCTACTCTCTTATAAATACAAGACTTATCTTAACAATAGATGTGTCTATTGGCACAATAGGGCCGACTTGTACAACTCAATAATATGATTAGTCATTTACACAATATTAATTATCTTTACACAGTGAGGCCGACTTGTACCCTTTACAATACAAAATAGGGTTTCACAATAGTATTACTCTTTGACAATATAGCAAGGGGTCTCTCACACATGCTCTAGTGCTCTACCACTAGGGACAAGTCCACATGTGCTCAACCATTGGGACGTCACTCTCAAACAGATCAACTCAACTAAATCCATAGGACTACGAACTGGAGAGCCATCTCAAGTCAACTCAATTAAGTCCATAGGAGTCCAACAGGAGACCATCTCAAGTCATCTCAACTCAGTCCAAAGGAGCACGACATGAGACCAACAAAAGTCATCTCAACTCAGTCCAGAGGAGTACGACTAGCCTATCACATAGGCATTCTCACAGATCATCTAAACTCACTCCAGAGGAGAACAATCTCGAGAATGTCTCATGAAGCTACAATCATCAACACTCTCTCTCAGCTAGGGAGGCATTCTCCACCAAGCCAAGTCTCTCGCAGAAGTACTCGAACTTCGTCCTAGCAAGCAGTTTGGTGAAGACATCTACAACTTGCTCGTGTGTAGAAAGGTAATGCACGTGTATTTCTTTCCTCTGCACCATATCTCTGATGTAATGGTATTTGATCTCAATGTGTTTCGATTTATCGTGAAACACAGGATTCTCTGAGATCTTCATAGAGCTCTGGTTATCGCAATGAATAATAATGGAATACATCTCATGTCCAAATAAGTCTACAAGGAGCTTGCGAAGCCACACTGCTTCACGAACTGCCACACATAATGCAATGTACTCTGCTTATGTAGTACTCAAAGCCACAAAAGTTTGTTTCCTGTTGTACTAGGAAACCATGGCATATTCCAAAGTAAAACAACAATCGGAGGTGCTCTTCCAGTCCACTGCGCTCCCTTCCCAATATGTATCGGCATATCCCTGCAATCTCATGTCTATATCGGAGGCATATCTCAGTCCATAACCAATTGTGCCTCGTAAATATCTCAACACATGCTTCGTTGCTATCTAGTGTGTCTATCTCGGCTAACTCATAAACTAACTGAGTACACTCACTGCATAGTATATATCATGTCTGGTGTTAACCAGATACATCAATTATCCAATCAACTATCTATAAAGATGTGAATCAATCTCACCTGAATCAGAAGAAGTCTCGTTCAGTTTCTTTAGATTCATCATCATCGATGTAGGCATGGACTTGCAGTCTATCATCCCGAATTTATTTAATATCTCAACTGTGTATTTTCCTTGACTCAGGAAAATCTCATTAGTCCTCTGCCACACTTCTAGTCCCAAGAAGTACTGCATTATACCAAGGTCCTTCATCTCGAATTCAGAAGCCAATGCATGCTTGCATTCAACAATAAGGGTTTCTAAACCGGTGAGGAATAAGTCATCAACATATAGGACCAAAATCAGGCACTCGTCACCAACAATGTTGTAGTATAGGTTGGGATCAACAATGTTGAAATAATGTAATTGTAAAGTGTATTCTAATTATTATTTGATATATTATTCATTGGATCTGTTATCCCTGATTCTTAGGGGTAACCAGGAGATCATGTCTCAAGGCCCACAGTTCCTAGACATGGAGTACCGAGAGCAATATTGACCCGAACATAGCCCTAGAGGGCTCATCCTTTTCTTCTCTCATCAGATTCGTCTTGTCAGCAGAAACAACATCCATCACCTTCGGCTTGGTCTTATATCAGAGGAGGTTATTGCTCCATGCGGTAATTGGTCCAAGTATCATGGTATGTGTCACTTTTGATCATTAAAACCTTTGAATATATGCATCCGATTCCTTTTATCTCTAACAATCGCTTGGATCTTACATTAGCCCACTTGACCATGATCTAGGAGATTGACAGGGTATCCTAGCAAGCCTGTGCCCATAGGTCTGGGTTTGCCACTCGGGGATTTCTGAAAAGCCATCGTCTGCTCCCATCATAGCACCACTATTTCATCTTATCTCCTGCTCACCTGTCCCATTCCCCTTGTCCGGGCATTGGGTTAATCTGTTTGTAGGATTGCACCTAATCTCGTGGGAAGAAGGGGATAAAGGCCCAGAAGGTAAAAGCAGTTGGTAAAAGATAAAGCCTAGAAATAAAACCTCAAGATGCTTCGCCCAGGGATCCCCGAGAAGGCAATAAAAAGCCTCTCAGTAAGAAACAAGAGGGACCCGAAAAATATAAAACAAGACCTAGTCAAGAGGATAGGGGGTCTCATCACGAGCTAGCCTATTAGGTTCATGGGTACCTAACAGTATGCCATTGCCACCATCTGGTTACCACGCCAGGGCAGTGACCTTTGGTTGCACGGCCAAGAGAAAGTGGGTCTCATCACGAGCCAGCCTTATCATCTCTGTGAAAGTACTTGTGGGTAACACTGTTAGCTCTGGTCACCATGCTAAGGCAGTTTCCTCTGGTTAGCCCTTGAATAAAAAGAAAAAGCAAATAAAATAAAAGAATAAAGACAAGAATAGACTTGGAAAAAATTGCATCCATGACAGGTACAACTCACCTTCTACAAAGGCACCCACAGGTAACATCATGCATCCTTGGCTCTCACTTCACCCACATGTCTGGACATCCCTAGCCACATCACCTCACTTACATGGCTTGGATGAAACCTTCCTGGAAACTTCCCCTTTCTTGTGGATACTATCCCAATAGGACGTCTTGTCTTTTTCTCCGGTCTTGTATTGTAGGTTTTTGTAATGTCTTTGAGCTATTGGATGATGTATTAGGGTCTTATGCGTATGTTTGATAATATTGATGATGAAACGTGATTAACATTTCTATGATCTCGGTGACTGATGAGCCCATGGAGGGCATAGCTTATGATGTGTAGGATCATGCCTGACGGACAGGTACCATTTGGACCGGTACACATGGGGAGATGATCAGTTCGGACCTCCATGGGGCTGAAGAGCCCACCAGATGGATGTTGAGACCCCATCAGGGGGTAGAGATAGGACAGTGGTTGAT
Source organism: Picea engelmannii (assembly GCA_009831015.1). NCBI lineage: Eukaryota > Viridiplantae > Streptophyta > Pinopsida > Pinales > Pinaceae > Picea > Picea engelmannii. The sequence goes on from ML792599.1 coordinate 17,799, forward strand.
TAGGGTCTTGCACCAAAGAAGAAGAGGATGTTCCATCAGAGGCACTTTGGCGGAGCCCGGCCTAGGGGGAATGACCCCTTTTCAGTGAAACGTTGGCCTTGGAAGGCTCTAGACACCCCCATCCTCACCATGATGTCATCCAACTTCATGGACATTCATGGAGGCAGACTGGGCAGCAATGGCACGTATGCCATGTTAGAGAGGCCCCTAGGGGGCTAACGTTTTTCTCCTGGATGTCTCATCTACCCTAAAAGGGGCTAGCGCCTCTCTTTAAAGGGATTTTACCTTTTTTACAACTCAGTTAGGGTTTTAATTTGACAATTTAATGTAAAAACAATATTGTGGTCTTGTCGGCCATTTTTATGACCTAAAATTAATTAAGGTCATTGATACAATATATATTGAGGAGTTTTAGCCTCATTTTAACATAACACATCACTCACTCATTAGTGAGGTCTGATTTTTTGCGCCCTACTTCGGTAATTTTCTGGTTTAGTGAGGCGCACTTGTTGAAGGAAGGAATTTCTTGGCATTTTTGGCATTTCTCTTGAAGGAAGGTTTACAACTAGGGTTTGCATGCTATTTCATGGTGATATGTAAGTGTTTTTTCTGCAAAACTTCTTGATTGAATGGTTGTAGTCTTAT
>ML792599.1:18493-36802 GCA_009831015.1 Picea engelmannii
TGAAGGAAGGAATTTCTTGGCATTTTTGGCATTTCTCTTGAAGGAAGGTTTACAACTAGGGTTTGCATGCTATTTCATGGTGATATGTAAGTGTTTTTTCTGCAAAACTTCTTGATTGAATGGTTGTAGTCTTATATTCTTGCGAATGTTTATAATTTGCTGATCAAAAACCCTAGGTGACAAGCACACAAGTAGGTCCTTGTTTCATGTCCCCTAAAAGATAAATTTTCAGCCATTGAAGAAGGAAGGAAGAGCCTAGCCATAGCTACACTCTTATTGGTTCTTCTCTCTGAGATAGCCGTAATTTTTTAAGTCAAGAAGGAGGAGACGTCCCAGGCCTAGGTTATCTACACCTAGGGTCGTCCTGCTTCTAGAGTTTGGTGATAGAGCCTTGCTATAGCAACACTCTCTCTCACTACACTCTCTAGTCTTGATTTATCTTTCATGCTAGCCGTTTTGCCAAGTTAACCTAAGGAAGGAGGAGAGAGCACGAGGCCTTGCTTTAGCAACACCAGAGTGAGCCTCTCTCCCCTAGGGTTTTGATTCTGAGGCCCTGCCATAGCATCACTTTAGAACCCTTCCCTCTAGTCCTTAGTCTCCTTCAACCCTTCCATCCTCTATTAAATTGACTCCATAAGCCCGAAGGCACTGATCTTAGACCTCCAGCATTGAAGTGAAAGTGATCAAACAAACTATTTTCTAAATTGAAACCCTAACTAAACTGCTAACCCTAAGTTGCTGACATCATACCTAGAATATTTTATCTTATGCAGCAACGTTTCATTTTTATAAGCAATTAAATGGCGTTTAAAGCATTTATTGAATGAAGGATTGATTGGATACATTGATTGCTACATCATCTTGATATTTATTGGTGGAGTGCTATTATTTCATTGTTGTATTAACAAACATTGACTTCGTTAATATTTAATGTTATAATTGCTTATATATTGATATCAGATAGTCTTATGAAGTACTAACGCATTGAATCATAGCTTGCATATATTGGTTTGTTGTTGCTTTGTTCCGAGCAGGTGTTCTTCTTTGGGCCTTCACTTCATTATTGGTTGTTTAGCCGGGACTATCTGTTTTGGTGGTGACTTGTGAAGGGGGAACTTTACTTTGACTTTTAAACTTTTGCCTCTTCAAAACTCCAGGTTACCGGGGACGTATCCCCTGGACCTAACCTCCCTAAAGAGAAAGAACCTCCCCATTGTGGTAACATTGGGTGGGATAGGTTCCTGTTACGCCAGTTTGGCCTTCTATTTCATAGCCATTTGACCTGGCTACAAACTGTGCGATAACAGGATCAATCCCCATTGTGGATTGATCATGTCGGTTATTGTAAAGGACCAAATCCCCTTTTATGGATTGGTCATAATATAATTGTAATAGGCAAAAGAAGAATTTTTCCCCAGAATATATCAAAGAGGCCCTGAAATATAATAAAGGTGGTTATAACCACCCAGAAGAAGAAGTCGGCCCTGCTAGTGAAAAGACACTTCCACACGTGACAGACTTGTATAAATAAGGAGGCTAGTGCCTCACTTAGACACACACTCACTTGTTCATTGAGAGACACGTTTTGGAGCTACATATGGAGAAGAGAGAGAGAGAGAGGCGCATCTTTGGGAGAGGAATTTCTGTACTTGTTTGAGTTATCTCTTGGCATTGTATTGGTTATCTATATTAAGGAATTTTTGCTGGGTTTTCTGCCCCGTGAGGGTTTCCCAAGATAAATGATGTGTCTCTTGTGATTGTGTATTTCTCAGTGATTCTATCTTATGCTATTGTTATGTATTGAAATGCAAAGAACTATAATAATGGCTTAAACATTAACATGGTATCAGAGCCAAGCTGAAGAGAGCATCTTTCACAAGAGAAAAGTGAAAAAATGTCACTGTTGTTGTACATGCAAATTAGAGATTTTGTTGGTGAGGTATTTCAACCCTAAAACCATCTAGAAAAGTGTGCCCTCCCTCAAGGATCATTTTGGCACCTTCAGCGCACCTTTTCAGTGGCTAGATCTCCCGGAAAGTGAAACCCTAGTTTCACAAAGTACCAGAAAACCAAAGTGCCAGAAGTACCAAAGTACCAGAAGTACCAGAAAACCAGAAGCACCAGTCCAGAAATCCGTAGATCAAGTTTGAGGGGGTAAAAGTTGGATTTTTAGAAATCTGACTGCACCAGCTTACTCGCCTCAGCTCAGTGCATCTATCCCCTGGATCAGAATTTCAAATTTTGAAGTTTGAAAAATTAGGGTTTCCTCATAAAACCCTAAGTTGCAGTTGCAGTTGCAGTCTCAGAACCAGTTGCAGTATCAATTGCAGCTGTAGTACTAGTTGCAATCACCCTTGAAGTTTTTAAGAGTTGGGAATCATTATCGCTGCTGCCAGATGGAGCCACTAACTGCAAATGCTATCAGAGGTATGTACTCACATATGTTTAAATGGTTAAACTCTAAAGAGTATTTGCAGGAGAAGGGATCTCTTGCCATAGATCTAGAAGGATCTCAAGATCCAACACATTCAGAGGAATGATGCAACCCAGGTGTGATTATTCTGATATTCACCTATTTGTTATTACATTATCTTGATCAGTGTTGCATGTTGTAGCTATGACCATCATTCTAACCTTTGATCAAAATCTGAGTCAATGTATTAGATGGATTAAAAGTTGAGATCATAGAACTTATCCTCTAACCCAACCTTCTGTCAAGATAGTCTATTGTCTTAGTACAAAAGACAGGTTGAAGAAAGCACTCGTCATCTTGAGTGAAGGAGACTCGGAAGAAAAGCAAGCACTCATTCCTGAGGACAAGGCTCCAGGTTTGATTAATCAAGTTAATAAGATTCAAAGGTACACATGACAAGTTGATGACTATAGTTGAGATAGCAGTTTTTGTAAAGTATCATACTTGATAGCATGTGAGCATATAGAGGTAAATGCTTAACGTAATCATTTGTTTGATACAACTAATAGCTCCTCTAGGAAGAATCTTATGTGTTAGTTCCAGGTTGCCATGGAGGAATGTTTGATCACAACACTATGAGAGTGTTGACCTCATTTTTGTATTGTATTCCTTACCTTTAATATTTGCTTTAGACAAGATACAAGTGATATATCTAAAGGAGTTACTGTGATGATTGTTCGTGATATTACGTTATATTATCAAAAGGATATTATTATTGCTTGTTGTTTTGTTGACCTTGCTCCAGGTCACAGGTAATAACCCCGAGGAAGCTATAGTGAAGGTTGCAGAAGGCAACGTGCTAAAGGAGAGACCATAAAATCATCAATGGAAAAGAAGAAGGTGGCTTGCATAAGCTAAATGGTCACTCAGAAGATGCCATGACCCACGCCATTGAGAATCCATGTGAACTTTGGCATAGAAGATTAGCTCACATTAACTACAAGGCGCTACCATACATATGCAAAGCGGTCACGGGTTTACCAGAACAAGGTTGACCATGAAGGTGTATGCAATGGATGTGCACAAGGGACGAACATCAAGAACCCTTTTTCCGAAGAGAGACAGCAAAGAAGAATGAGTCTTAGAACTCATTCATTTAGATGTGTGTGGCACAATGCCATCGTCCTCCATTAGTGGGTATGTATACTATGTATAATTCATTGATGATTATTCTCGTAAAACCTGGGTGTATTTTTTTAAATCTAAAGATAAGTGTTCAACAAGTTCAAGGAATTCAAAGCCTTAATAGAGAATCTTTCTGAAAGAAAGATCAAGATACTCAGGTCAGATAATGGAGGAAAATACACCTCAAAAGAGTTTGTGAAATTCTGCAAAGATGTTGGGATCAAGAGGGAACTCACTACTCCCTATAATCCTCAACAAAACGGTGTGGCTGAAAGAAAGAACAGAACGATAATGGAAGCCGTGAAGACCATGATCCACGATCAAGATCTTCCTATGTGATTATGGGCAGAAGAAACAATGGCAGCAATATATGTGCAAAACCGATTGTCCCATAGTGCACTTGGGTTCAAGACCCTAGAAAAGATGTTCACCGGAAAGAAGCCAAAGGTAAGCCATCTCAAAATATTTGGCTTCCCAGTGTTTATACATATACCGAAAGAGAAAAGAAACAAGCTGGAACCCTTAGGAAAGAAGGGAATATTTGTGGGATACTGTGAGGTCTCCAAGGCCTTCAGGATCTATATACCAGGTCACCGCCACATTGATATCAGCAGGGATGTGACCTTTGATGAAGATGCAGCGCTCAAGAAATTGAGAAAATGTCAGCTTGAAGAGGTATATGAAGAGGAACCCGTAATCCCCAAAGTTGTAGAATTGGTGAGGGGGGTTCCTAAAGCTACTAAACCAGTGAGGGAAGTTGTAACTTCCCCTGATGAGGAAATTCTAGAAGATCATGACATAGTAGAGTTTCAAGAACCTCCTCAGATGACAATCTCGCATAAAAGAAAGCCAGCTTGGGCTAGAGGGCTTATTCAAGATGGAGAGAAATATGGTGTTTCGTAGGAACCACGAGACATGTGAAGAAACCTAAGCCATTCTCCAGTTATATGGCTTTGATGTGTGATCTCCTAGAAAAAGAGCCTACTTTCTTTGAAGAAGCCATTCAGAAGAAAAAATGGGCAAATGCCATGACAGAAGAATACCAATCCATAATAAAGAATGATGTATGGGAAATAGTTCCCAGACCGAATAGCATGGATGTGGTATCGTCCAGATGGCTCTTCAAAATAAAACATGTTGTTGATGGAAGTATTGAGAAGTATAAAGCAAGATTTGTAGATCGTGGCTTTTCTCAAAAAGAAGGCATTGACTATGAAGAGACATTCGCTCCTGTAGCCAGATACACTTCGATCAGAACCATCATAGCCCTTGCAGCTAAGATGAAGTGGAAGTTACACTAGATGGATGTAAAGACAGCTTTCCTAAATGGTGTTATCGAAGAGGAAGTGTATATAGAGCAACCTCAAGGATTTGAAGTTGAAGATAGGAAGTCTCATGTCTGCAAGTTGAAGAAATCCTTGTACGGATTAAAACAAGCTTCTAGAGCTTGGTGTGGCTGAATAGACAGCTTTCTAACGAGCTTGGGATTTACCAAGTGTAAAGCAGATTCTAACCTCTACTTCAAGGTTATGAACGATGAGCCAGTAATACTATTATTGTATGTGGATGACTTATTCTTAACCGGAGAAGAAAATCTCATCACTGAATGTAAGAAGAGACTCGCTTCATAATTTGAGATGAAAGACCTTGGCCTAATGCACTATTTCTTAGGTCTTGAGGTATGGCAGAGTTTAGAGAGGATCTTCCTTAACCAAGGGAAGTATGCAGTCTAAATCTTGAAGAGATTCAACATGATTAGAGTGCAAGCCCATGAATACACCCATGGAAACGAAGCAGAAGTTGTTGGTCGATAGTTCGTCAAAATTGATTGATGCCACACTGTATAGACAGATTATTGGATCACTGATGTACCTGACGAACACTAGACCAGACATTTTCTTTGTTGTGAACACCTTGAGTCAGTTTCTGGTAGAACCCAGACATGTTCACCTTGTGGTTGCAAAACATGTGATGAGGTACCTTAAGGGTACATTAGATCGTGGTCTCAATTATGATGGAGATCATGATTTCACATTGAGTGGGTACACTGATTCAGATTGGAAAGGAAGTGTTTCTAACAGGAAAAGCACTTTAGGATGTTGTTTCAGTTTGGGATCAACCATGATCTCGTGGAAGAGTAGGAAGCAATCTAGCATTTCTCTCAGCACAGCGGAAGCAGAATACATTGTTGAATGTTCTACCAGCTGCAAAGCTATATGGCTTCGAAAGTTGTTGACTCATCTATTTGACCTAGAGATGGAAGCAAGAACGATCCTATGTGACAACCAGAGCTGCATAAAGATGATAGATAATCCTATATTCCATGACAAGTCGAAGCACATAGAGATTCGCTAACATTACATCTGTGACATGGTGCAAAGAGGAGCCTTAAAGCTCCAGTACATTAGCACAGATGAACAGGTTGTTGATGTGTTAACCAAGCCTCTATCTCGTGTAAATTTTGAGCACTTTCGAGATAAGATTGGTATAGTCGAAAATGACCTTCCTTGAAATGGGGAGTAGTTGCTATGATGAAACATCTCTTGCTTCCATCCTTATTGTTGTGACGTAAAGAAAGACGATGTGATGAGACTAGAACTGTGCTTCCGGCTTGACAGCTGCGACGTAAAGCCAGTCTAGTATCCTGCTTCCAGCTTGATTGTTGTGACGTAACGCAGGACGAGTATCTTGCTTCCAAATTTATTGTTGTGACATAAAGCAAGACGATGAGATGAGACTAGCACTGTGCTTCCAGCTTGATAGTTGTGACGTAAAACCAGTCTAGTATCTTGCTTCCAGCTTGAGTGTTGTGACATAAAGCAAGACGTTGATATGAGACTAGTACTGTGCTTCCAGCTTGATAGTTGTGACATAAAGCCAGTCTAGTATCTTGCTTCCATCTTGAGTGTTGTGACGTAAAGCAAGACGTCGAGATGAGACTAGTACTATGCTTATAGCGTGAGAAGTTGTGACGTAAATCCAGTCTAGTATCTTGCTTCCATCTTGAGTGTTGTGACGTAAAGAAAAACGATGAGATGAGACTAGTACTGTGCTTCCAGCTTGATAAGTTGTGATGTAAAGCCATTCTAGTATCTTGCTTCTAGCTTGAGTAGTGTGACGTAAAGCAAGACGTCGAGATGAGACTAGTACTTTTCTTTCAGCTTGAGAAGCTGTGATGTAAAGCCAGTCTAGTATCTTACTTCCATCTTGATTGTTGTGACGTAAAGCAAGACGAGTATTGAGCTTCCAGCTTAACAGCTGTGACGTAAAGCCAGTCTTGTATTATGATCAGCTAGCCTCGTGTTGTGATGATGATGATGTATTAGTTTTATACTAATTCATATTGATGCAGATGATGATTGCATTCCTTTGAGAATGATGATGTTGTCGATGAAGAAAACTTTCGATGATTTATAGATACGCCAGTCAGTGTTCCAAGATTATTTTGATGATGTTGTCCTCATGATGTTGTTGATGATAAAGGCCTCTCTCTCGTCTAATGTTGTTGAAGAATACCCTTCTTATTAAGGGAGAGTGTTGAATAATGTAACTGCAAAGTGTATTCTAATTATTATTTGATATATTATTCATTGGATCAATCCCCATTGTGGATTGATTATGTCGGCTACTGTAAAGGACCAAATCCCCTTTTGTGGATTGGTCATAATATAATTGTAATAGGCAAAAGAAGAAGTCGGCCCCATAATATATCAAAGAGGCCCCGGAATATAATAAAGGTGGTTATAACCACCCAAGAGAAGAAGTCGACCCTGCCAGTGAAAAGACACTTCCACACGTGCCAAACTTGTATAAATAAGGAGGCTAGTGCCTCACTTAGACATACACTCACTTGTTCATTGAGAGACAAGTTTCAGAGCTGCAGTTGGAGAAGAGAGAGAGAGGTGCATCTTTGGGAGATGACTTTTTGTACTTGTTTGAGTTATCTCTTGGCATTGTATTGGCTATCTATATTAAGGAAGTTTTGTTGGGTTTTCTGCCCCATGAGGGTTTCCCAGGATAAATGATGTGTCTCTTGTGATTGTGTATTTCTCAGTGATTCTATCTTATGCTATTGTTATCTATTGAAATGCAAAGAACTATAATAATGGCTTAAACATTAACAAACAACACTCTTGTTGAAGCCCAAACTCATCAAGTATCCATCAATCTTCTCATACCACGCACGAGGTGCCTGCTTTAGTCCATACACGTCTTTCTTCAACTTGCACACATGAGAATCTTTCTCATGTATCACTAATCCATCTGGCTGCTCAATGTAAACTTCTTCCTCAATTTCTCCATTGAGAAAGGTTGTCTTCACATCCATCGGATGTAGTTTCCAACCCATGGATACAACAAGGGTAATAATTGTACAGATGGAAGTGTATCAGGAAACAAGAGCAAATGTCTCCTCATAATCTATTCCATCCACTTGAGAGAATCCTCTAGCCATGAATCTCTCTTTGTACTTCTCAACACTTCCATCAACTGCATGTTTGATCTTATAGATCAACTTGGAAGTCACTACAGACTTCCCTTTCGGTCTCAGAACAATATCCCACACATCATTCTTCATGATGGACTGATACTCTTTGGTCATGGCATCTTGTCAAACCTACTGACCTGCTGCTTCTCCATGACAAGAAGGCTCAGTATCAATGATGTGGCTCATAGTTGAAACATAGCTCGAAAATCTCTATCGTCTCTTTCTCTCTCAGAATGTGCCACGAGGAGTTGCATGTCCCTATGCCTCCTATAGATTCTGTCGAGCCCATGCAGGCCTCTTCTGGCCTACTGCAATGTCTCTGGAAACATCAACTAGAGCTACGGGATCAACTGGATCAACTAGATCAGTAACTGTCTCCCTCTGAACTATTGAAGGGGGAGAAGGTATTGTCTCTTCTTTCTTCTCACTGTCAATCTCCATTTGAGATTTTCTGGATCTTCAGAAGGATATCTCTTCCTCAAATATTACATCTATGCTAACCTCGATTTGTCTCTGACCATGGATGTAGATCTAGTATGCCTTTAAAGATTCACTGTACCCCACAAATGTACCCTTTATGCATGAAGGGTCTAGCTTGGTCCTCTTTTCCTTGGGTACATGAATGTATACTGGACACCCAAATATCCTTAAGTGTCCAACCTCAGGCTTCACTCCAGTGAAAGATTATTTGAGAGTCATGTTCTTCATAATATTATGAGGACTCCTATTATGAACGTACACAACTGTCATGGATGCCTCTTCCCATAGAATCATAGGTAGATTTTGATCATGTATCATCACTTTGGCTGCCTCGACAATGTTAAAATATTGTGTAACTGCAAAGAATTTTCTTATCCCCTTTTGTGGATAAAGATAAAATATATGTATTATTGATTAGATCAATCCCCTTTTGTGGATTGATCATGTCGGGCATTGTAATTGACCAAATCCCCTTTTGCGGATTGGTCAAACCCTAATTGTAATAGGCTAAATGAAAAGACGACCCTAGAATATATTAAAGTGGTTATAACCACCCAGAATGAAAAGTCAGCCTAGCCAGAATATATTAAAGTGGTTATAACCACCCAGAATGAGAAGTTGGCCCTGCCAGTGAAAAGACACATGTTCAACACCTGCCAAATTGTATAAATAAGAGAGGCTAGCGCCTCATTTGGACACACACTCAACTCACTCATCTATTGTGCAAGTATTGAAGGAAGTTGCAATTACCAGTTGTCGAAAGAAGGAAGAGAAAGAGAGGTGCATCCTTGGGAGAGGAATTTATGTGTTGTTTGGCTCATTATCTTGGCATTGGATTGGCTATCTATATTAAGGAAGTTTTGCTGGGTTTTCTTCCGCTTGAGGGTTTCCCAGGATAAATGCTTGTGTACCCTTGTGATTGTGTTTCTCTCAGTGATCCTATCTATGCTATTGTTATCTAGTAAATTGAAAGTAACCTAATAATAGCAGAAACTTTAACATGGTATCAGAGCTAAGCTGAAGAGAGCATATTTCACAGGAAAAAGAAAAACGTCACTGTTGTCGTACATGAAAATTAGGCTTTTTTATTAAAGAAGGTTTTCAGCCTCAAATCTATCTAGAAAGGTGTGCCCTACCTCAAGGAACATTTTGGCATCCTCGGTGCACTTTTTCAGTTGCTAGATCTCCCGGAAAGTGAAACCCTAGTTTTCATAAAGTACCAGAAAACCAGAAGCACCAGTCCAGAAATCTGTAGATCAATTTTGGAGGGGTAAAAGTTGGATTTTCTGAAATCTAAACACACCAGGCTACTCGCCTCAGTCCAGCGCATCTTTTGGTGAGTTCAGTTTTCAGATCCAAGTAATTTGATTTTTTTATTATTTCTATAGCTCGGAGGGCTAGGGTTTCTTCTACAAGAAATAATGTCTACCAACATGAGGGTAGAAGATAGGCTGGAAGGATCTAGAAACTTCAGATCTTGGAAGCATAGGTTGTAGATGATTCTAGACGAGAATGATCTCCTAGAACATGTTACAGTGGGTGTACTAGTACGAGAGGAAGAAGATCAAAAGACCAAGCATAAGAAGAATGAAAAGAAAGCAAAGAGAATCGTGTCAGATTTAGTAAACGATCACTTGATCCCTCATATATCCGAACTACAGACAACGAGGCAAATGTATGAAGCACTCAACAGGTTATGTGAAAGAAAAGACATTAGCCAAAATCTTACCTTAAGAAATCAACTTCGTAATATGAAGATGGACAAGTCAGAATCTGTCACATCATATCTTATGAGAGTTTCTCAGATCAGAGATCAGCTTGCAGCTATTGGAGATGTCATTAGTGACAAAGAAATTGTAACCACAACCCTAAATGGGTTTCCAACATTTTGGATTCCTTTTGTACGAGTGTGTGGAAGAAGCAAGTTACACAAGTTTGGTAAGTTATGGGCAGATTGCACACACGAAGAATCTAGACTTGCAGACCAACAGAAGAGATTACTTGTCGATGAAGAGGAAGATCTTACAGCTCAAAAGAACAAAAGAAGTTCCTTCATAAAGAACAATATAGAAACTAACTCCGTAAGAGTTTCAGAGAAGAAGAGAGATGTTTCAAAGATCATATGCTACAACAGTCAAAAGTTGGGACACTTTTCCTATGACTTTCCTCAAGGAAAAGGAAAAAGAAAGCATCAAGCACATGTGGCAGAGGAAGAGGAATCTCCTCCCTGAAAGAAAGATTTAGCAGAAATTAAGGATTATGTACGTTAAGTTGAAGATAGTTGATCTAAAGAAAGATAGAAAATGGTGGAGTCCGTGGAGCCTCCCCACACAAAAACAAAAGATAAGTATTCATGTTTATTCTTAGTATCTTGTTTACTTTAATACTTTATCATTACAAGTTAGATTTTTGTGAGAATGTTAATTAACCTCATTTTATTTCAGTATCTATGCATACTTATGAAGGAAGTATCAAAGAAGAGGATGAAGAAAGAGATAAAACATTTATTTCATGTATGATCACTCATGAGAGTGACAAAGAAATCATACAGTAAGTAAGTTTACAAGTATCGGAAGAAAGAACTTACGTCGTGAATTGTAGAAGTTAGACAACACGAGAAGGACGTATGATATGGTGATAGTCAATAAAGACCAGAGAATATCCAGTACTTATATAGGAGCATGAGGCTCCTAAAGATACAGATAAAAAATATTCAAGATGAAGAAAATGATGGATACTCAAATATAGTGGATGAGATGTAGGTAACTACAGGTTGCTCCAGTACCGTTTATATAGATGCAGAGGGAGCAGGTTGATCTAGTATGAAGATAGAAAGAAAGAAATATGCGAACTCAAGAAGGCACCCAGGATATTACAGAAGAGAACTTCAAGGATGATGATTAGAAACTATCAGTTTGGTGCAAGAGGGAGTTATGTCTCTGAGTTCAAAATAAAAGATCGTGATTTGATGCAATGAGGAAAGCAGATGGATGATGCCCAGATATTTTGATCACGATGAAAGTTATCCAGTAGATGGATGGTGCCCAGCAGATGGGTAGCATGGTATTATACCATTGAAAGATTTTTGACCATAAGAGATTTTTTTGGATCCCATAGCTATACCTTTGTAGAGAAGGAAGAGACCTTCGTAGAGAAGGAATGAGAAATCCCATAGGTAGACCTTTGTAGAGAAGGAGAAAGAGAAGAGACCTTCATAGAGAAGGGGAATGAGAAATTTTCCAAGGTTGGCCTATGTCCAAGTGTTGAGTTTTGTATACTCTAGGGACATGCTAGAATACCCTCGTAGAGAGGGGTGTGACCACCCTCGTAGAGAGGAATGTGGATGTTTCTCAAAGGGGCAGCGGGTAGATACTCTCCTCTGGCCAAGGATGGATTAGCCTGGAACAAAAACCTTGACCATGTGGAATGGTTAGTTGGCTCTTGAGGTTTCTGTCATGATCTTGCGTGGATCATGGAAAGGGAGTCTAGTCTTGCCCAGGCTAGCATCTTAGCTTCTCTAGTTCATGTGGGATGACTAGGAGTGAATCTATGGTAGTAGTCCTCCCCAGTGGATGGGTGATATATGTGACTACAAGAGAAGGGAGAACATAAAAGGAAAGGCAAAACTCATAGAATATATTTTGTGTGAAGATAAGACATCTTCTGTGTGAAGATAAGATATCTTCTTTGTGAAGATAAGAAAGAAGTATCTACTGCGTGAAGATGAAAGAAAGAAAGAGTATCTTCTGCGCGAAGATAAAGAGATCAAAACTTTGGATGATTTATATATATGTCAGTCAGTGATCATGATGCTAGATGACCAAGTGGATTATATTGATGTCTCTTGTTATCCAGTGGATGTTGCTGCCTAGTTGATGTTGACATCCGATGACCTGTCAAAAGATAAAGAATATCCTTCTTGTTAAGAGGGAGTGTTAAAATATTATGTAACTGCAAAGAATTTTCTTATCCCCTTTTGTGGATAAAGATAAAATATATTTATTATTGATTAGATCAATCCCCTTTTGTGGATTGATCATGTCGGGCATTGTAATTGACCAAATCCCCTTTTGCGGATTGGTAAAACCCTAATTGTAATAGGCTAAATGAAAAGACGACCCCAAAATATATTAAAGTGATTATAACCACCCAGAATGAGAAGTCGGCCCAGTCAGAATATATTAAAGTGGTTATAACCACCCAGAATGAGAAGTCGGCCCTAACAGTGAAAATCACTTGTTCAGCACCTGCTAGATTGTATAAATAAGAGAGGCCAATGTCTCATTTGGACACACACTCAGCTCACTCATCTAGTGCACAAGTATTGAAGGAATTTGCAGTTACCAGTTGTCAGAAGAAGAAAGAGAAAGAGAGGTGCATCCTTGGGAGAGGAATTTATGTGTTGTTTGGCTCATTATCTTGGCGTTGGATTGGCTATCTATATTAAGGAATTTTTTTGGGGTTTTCTTCCCCTTGAGGGTTTCCCAGGATAAATGCTTGTGTACTCTTGTGATTTTGTTTCTCTCAGTGATCCTATCTATGCTATTGTTATCTAGTAAATTGAAAGTAACCTAATAATAGCAGAAACTTTAACAGACAATGGATCTATTCTTCCTCTCTGCAACCCCATTCTGTTGAGGGTTATAAGGAATGGCGTACTCCCTCTTTATCCCTGCCTCAATATAGAAATCATTGAAATACTTGGAGGTGTACTCTCCTCCATTATATGATCTCAACACCTTGATCTTCCTCTCGGTCAGGTTCTCAACTTGGGCTCTAAACTCTTGAAATCTCGCAAGGACTCCATCCTTGGTCTTCAAGAAGTAAATCCATGTCTTCCGAGAGTGATCATAGATGAAGAGAACATAGTACAAGTATCTGCTCAAGGAAGCAATAGTCATAGGTCCACAAACATCTATATGTATCAAGTCCAAGATCCCCTTGGATCTACTATTATTGCCCGAAGAGGAACCCTTGACATTCTTTCCAAGAGCACAACCTCTGTAAATGCCATCATGATCAATATGTATCTCTGGAAGGCCTGTCACCATCTTCCCTAGAGAGGGAAGGGCTCTATACTGTAAATGAGCAAGTCTCATATGCCATAGCTCGCTCAAGTTGATAGTATCATGTAACAAGGCCTAGACTGGTCGGACAATCAATCTGTACAAATTGTTTTCTCGAACACCAATCACCCGGGAAGAATCCATGTTTGAGTTCTTGTGCCATGCACCATCTAGAATTTCCTTATGTGTTGAATTTATATGCACCATCTAGAATTGCCTTACAACCATCAACATGCATACTATGTATTGAAGTTACAAGAACCAAGAAGGATTGTGCTATGAGCATCAAATGAGATACTTGAAATCCATCAAGTATGGTTGGGAAGGTTGGTCCCATGAGAATCCATCCTAAGTATCACAAGCTGAACTTTAAACCCAATCTAGTGCAAGAGGGTAGAACCCTAGGATGTCCACACTTAATACAAAATAAATCTAAGCCTAAATGATTACAATGAACAAGGCAAGTATAACTATACTTTAATTGTCTTCTCAATATGGTATGGTTCCCTTCTATGACCTTGCAATTGTTTCATCCTCCAGCATGCCTGCAAATAACAAATATCTTCCAATATACCCTTAAACGAGTACAAAAGAATAAACAAGATTACTTAATGGCCTTTGGCAAAGAAAGGCTAGCTTATTCTCATTATTCTCCAACAAATACAAATGAAAAGGAGCCCTCCTTATATAGATAAGGTGCCTCATGATACCCTGGGTGAAAACCTGTGCAAACCATGAGCTAATACAAGGTGCTCCAGTAAAACCATGGGAAAATACAAGAGCCTCCCTCAATACCATGGTTTAAAATCATCCTAAGTAAATAAAATAATATATCATGAAATAACAACCTCTATCAATTACAACATGTGAGCGGATTAGTCAAAGAGAAGATGTGCACTTCACAGGGTGCTCTAATGACCCACACTTGTGGAATCAAGTGGGACATCGAGTGGTCAAAATCCAATAATATTTTTCTCACTGCAGATTTAAAAATTCCATAACTATGTTACTTGTTTCTCGATTTTGTATTATGACCACATTTTGGAAATCTTGTAGACATTTTGCATCTAATGGTGTTGATTTGGTGGAATTATGGGCACTCTATCAAAAGATAACTGCCCTTGAAGTTGGTCACCCTCAAAACATGTGCTCTGACACCTAAATGACCTCTAGAAATGGTCCAAGAAAGCAAGTGCGTCCTCTAGGAATGGTCCACGTGACACATGATGATGATGTGGAGCATGTCATCATCCAATGCATTTTCACAGATCCCAATGTAGTGGCATGTATCCCAATGAAGTACATCGATCCTAATGTAGATATATATAATTGTATATAGGTACATGGATCCCAAGGTAGCAACACAAATTCTAATGTAGTGTCACTAATCTCGAGGTGAGTACATGAATCTGGAGGCATGGTACATGGATCCCAATGCAAGGTTCCCACTTATAGTGGTGGGTCTAACCCCTTTACAAGTCATTGGGTGATGCACACTACATGATTTCTTCTAACAACATCATAACACAAGTTAGTTTTAAGATTTGCCTAAGTTTGACCATGGGAGGACAACCTTAACCCCTATTGCATGTGACAAATCCTAAGACAAAAGGTTCTTCCTAGATCACTAAGTTAAAGATAGGTGATATGATGGATAACTTATGGAAGGGGAAGGGGAAACTTCATGTATTGACCCTCAAAGTCATGTAAGATGATGCATATGTCTTTAATCTTGTTCGACTAGCTTTCATGAGCTAAGAATCTTCAATACATAAACCTTTAAAAGGGATCTTTAGCTTTGAGTCACCATTTCCTCAGCACTATTTCTTACTACCCATTTCCTTGATTATTTATTATATTTCCTTTATCAAGTCACTTTTTATTTAAATATGCATTATTAAGCATGAGATTAGGGGTATTGGCCTCATAGCAAAGTGGCATAGCTCGAGCTTTATCAATTTTTTCTTTTAACTTTTTTCATTTGCTCTTCACCTCCAGGCTTTTTGGATTTCATTTGACTTAGGATTTCTTAGCTAGACCTTGCTAAATGACATATGAGTAACCAAACATGAACCAGAATAAATTTCTATTAATGAAATGAAAATGAATGGGGATGATGTAAAGTGTTGTGTATGGTGGGGATATGAGTATGCTACATCAACGTAATCACTAGTAGTACAACATGATTTAAGACTTGACGAAACTTCTAAAGGATAATTATGTCCCCATGGTACAATGAGGCAAATAGTAAAATTGTTAATGTTATGAAGTATTATTAGATCACACTTTAGTGTTAACCACACTCACAACCATCTTAGAAGTTATAACACCATGTATAAGTATCGAATCCATACACGGGAGCATAGAAAAATAAGTGAAGTGAACAAGTTAAACCAAAGTACCATGACAATGTGCAATAAAAACATAGTGTACCAATTGCAAATGCATGTGTCGTCTAAGGAAGATGGGATAAAAGTTGATATACCATGGCCGAATCATCTGATGAGTGATGCAAAATCATCATATATCTAAAGAAGAAAACTAGAAGAGTATGCATGAGTATGGAGAACATGAGTAAAAAAGCTCATGTAACAACAACATCACACCCCTTGAGAGGGTTCCTATAGAAGTAGTTACACTTGAGGGGGAAATAATCCCTATGTTGGGATTTCATTCCACATTAATACTCATCTTCTCTAAATTTTCATTTGTTTATATGTGGCTTGGAAGGCTTGATTTGTATATTCCAAAAAACATGGTTCTATTTGAAGTGAATTTCTCCTTGTCCATTTGCTCTGATAACCATTTCTCATTGAGGTTCAGTCATATGGTGGATGTTCTTGGTAGCCTTCACATTAGCTCCATTTCTTTCATGTTCATAAATTTTATGTGGACTACCCTCTTTATTCCATTTGATTTAATTTCTTTTTATATTATTTAAATAATTTCCTAACTTATGTAAATCACTTGTGTTGAAATCGGATAATGGATCACAAGCTTGGAAGTTATGCTTTTTTCCTTGTGTTGGAGTTACTTCACACACACCTAGGATTATTTTTTTTCTAAGGTTTTTCCTTGTTTATTAGTTATTATTAGTCATTATCCAATCTCCTAAAGTTTAGGAAGAATATTCCTCTATGAGAATATTCTCTTTAGTTTTCACTTTAGTTTGATCAGTTGAGTGGAGTCTAGATTCTACATTGGGATTATCACCATGCAGCATTGAGATCATCACCAGCTAATGCACATTGTCCTTGGGATTGTCACCATACTAGCTCATAACTCATGATTCTCCGATCTCCTCCTCACTTCACTTTGTTTCAATTAGTTAACTGAAGACTAATAGACTAGTTAACTTAGACTAGGTGGCAGTGCACTCCCGTAACTGCCTGAGAGACTAGACTAGGTGGCATTTTACTCCTGTAACTGTTGATGTGTGTCTAGATCACTCTAGAATACCACCATGGCTCATTAGTTACTCATGTATCCTATATATATTGTAAATTATTCACTCTTTGAGGGTGGAATACGGTTAATGAGAATTCTTCCATTCTTTCTCTCTTGCTTCTTCTTTCTCAATTTATCTCTTCAAATGTGTGTGGTATTTTCTAGCTAGG
Source organism: Picea engelmannii (assembly GCA_009831015.1). Lineage (NCBI taxonomy): Eukaryota > Viridiplantae > Streptophyta > Pinopsida > Pinales > Pinaceae > Picea > Picea engelmannii. The sequence continues at coordinate 35,741 of ML792599.1, forward strand.
TCTATTATGTCTAGGTTCAACACATTTATATGGTATCAGAGCCAATAGAATGCTAAGAAAAAGCTACACCAAATTATTTTTGCGGGTACCAAAGATTGAAGAATACAGAAAAGATGGATTATTCACCGGTAATACTTGTCACACCTTATAACTATTTGGAGTGGAAGCCAAAAATTCTGCTTTTGCTCAGATGTAGAGTCTTGTACCAAATAACTATGGCAATGAAAGTAGAGCCTGATTCCGCCGATGAGAAAAACGATATTCTCAATAGACAAGATATGGCCATAGGATATCCTCTGGTTTATTTCTCTTGAAATTCTCCATCAAGTATATGATGACTCACAAGAATCAACTCCAAATGAATTATGGACCAGATTGGAGGTTCTATTCGGGAATAAATAATATTGTGAATATTTCATGCGGGAGGTTGAACAGATAGAGCCAGAAGAGAAGCCATCAGAAGATCAAGCCTCTTCTTATAAAGAGTCTTCTCCAAAAGTATTTGCACAAATTTGTGTTCCATTAATTGAAGATGATGTCTACTCCATTTCATATTTGTTTTTTGAATTTCATGTGGAAGATATATGGCATGCATCTCAGGGGTCATATGCAAACACTTTTCCATGTGCAATGCATGAATCTCAGGGGACAAAAAGGGAGTCGCGCACATCATACTCAATTCTGATATTTTCTGAGCAAAATTTGCAACAAAAAAAATTGAATATTTGAATTCCTCTTGGGAAAATATCCAATTTAAAAAAAAAACAATTGTCTAAAACGGAGTTCGGGAAGTGAAGTTATGATCATTTTCAAATCAACAAAATTTCAATGTTTTTTCGAAAACGACTGCACGTTTTTCAAAATTTCATCCAAACGTTATTTGGATCATCTTCATTACAACAAGAGAAAGTGGATATATGTGGACATATCAATAGTGCATCTACTTCATCAGATCCATGCATACATCTGCATCTTCAACAAAATCTTCAACGAGCACAAACTTGCATAGTTGCGAGGTCTTCTTGGAGTGAAGGACAAGGTTGCTTAACAACTATTTTTTGT
>ML792599.1:36902-66709 GCA_009831015.1 Picea engelmannii
CTATATCTATTATGTGTAGGTTCAACACATTTACACCTTGTGGCCACCATTTTTGTCCCAGTCCAGTGTTGTCACTCTTAGGGAACATGGGTATTGCGGGGAGGCTTTGATAGGGGTAATGTACTGCTCCCTTTCATACTTAACACTCTTCATCTTGGGGTCTTCCGCAATGTACTAAAATTTGGGTAATGGTTGTTATATGTACACCAAAAAGGCCCATGGTTCATTCTCCTATGAGAAGAGATAGAATGTTTAGGTTGATGCAATTGCTAGAAAAAATGAATAAGAATAAGAAAGTATGTTATAAAAGAAAGAAGAAATGATGGGATAATGAATGAAAAAGTCAAAATCCAAAGGTCATCTTGAGCTCTACCCCCTCACTTTGCGGTGATCGCCCCTAGTCATAATGCACTAAATGCATATCAATTGAAAGGAATTAATCCTAGTAAAAAACAATGAATGCTTGAAACCTGAAAAGGGGACTTGCAAAAGAAATAAAAGAATATCAAAAGGCAAGAAAGGGGTTTGGAATACACACACCACCAAGGAAAGGTATCTCAAGCAACACGCACTCCCTCTACAAAGACACTCGTGGAGATGGATGGAGCACAATACCTTGCATGTTGATGACTCCATCACCATGATGTAACCCCATGCAATTTCATTCACCATACTTACACTTTGATGGATTTTTTGGAAACTATCTCTCTACCTAGGTATTGGCACACCTAATAGGGTCTTGTGATGGTCCTCCCATACCTAAACTTGGCAAGTTGCATAAAGTCTTGAGCTAATGTGAAGTTTGAAGAAGATACCTAATGTGAATTTCTTATGTGGCTTTTGTATTAAGTGGTGGATTACTTTGTATGATTCTAATGGCTATGGTATCTTGTAGTTGTTGGTTTTACCTGATTTTGTGAGCCTTGATTTGTCATGATGCACTCTTTACATGGTCCTAGCTCAAGTGTGCAACGTCCCAATTCCAGGAGGTGTCGGGTGGTGTCAAGAGGCAATTCAAGTCATCATATGACCCAACTCTCATCATCAAGGGTGCAATGACCTCCATGAAATGTGAGAGAAGCATCAAAATGTCCTCCAAAGGACCATATCAAGGGGTGCATAATCATCAAGCAAGGGCTTAAAGAATCAAATAAGACCAACCATCATGGGTACAAGAGTCATTAGAATCATAAAAAGTAATCACAGTTTAATACAAAATCTATGTAAGCAATTCACATAGGTATCTTCTTCAAACTTCACGCTAGCTCAAGACTTTATGCAATTTGCCAAGTTTAGGTGTGGGAGGACCATCACAAGACCCTATTAGGTGTGTCAGTACCTAAGTAGAGGTGCAGTTCCCTAGAAAACCCATCAAATTGTAATTATGAATGAGTGGTATGACATTTGGTTTACTTCATAGTCATGGCGTCATTGACATGGAAGGCCACATGTGAGGTTCATTTCCATGAGTGCCTTTGTAGAGGGAGATATTGGTGCATTGAGTTACCCTTTCCTCAACACTATTTCTTTTCACCCCTATCTTACCTTTTGATATTCATTAATTTCTTTGCAAGTCCCTTTTCAATTTTATGCATTTATTGCATCAAGATTCAATTAAGCCATTTTTGTTTTGATATGCATTTAGTGCATTAGGACTAGGGTTTATGGCCTCATAGTGAGGGGTTAGAGATCAAGATATCTTTGTTTTTGATTTATCATTGATATCCCTTTATTTATTTTTCATTTATAACATGTTATTTTCGTTATTGTTTACCAGCTACATCAACTCGGGCATTCAAGCCCCTTCTTCTCATAGGATAATGAAGTACGAACCTTTTTGGGATACATGTAACAACCACTTCCAAAAGATAGGACAAATAAAGGAATATATATGGAAAGTGTTAAGTATGGAAAGGAACGATACGTTACCCTTATCAAGGCCTCCCAATAGTACTCGTTTTCTCTAAGAGTGATAACACTTGACTAGGACATATAGGATGGCCACCAAGGTGAAGCAAGGAAAAAAGAATGACTTCCAAGCATCATGATTCATTATCTGACTTCAACCCATAATCCTCACCTAAATTCCTAATTCATTAAATGTAACACTTTGTATGAAACAATAACTAATGTGCCTCGTGTGTGTTGGACCACCATCATCGAATGAACCTGCAAATATATTGAATGGGTTGAGCAATGATGAGGGATAGGAATCTGAGGGGTTGTTGTCTATGGAGAATGCACCTCATCATCTTTGAGACCATTTTTTGCAAATGTGGATCATGAAAAATGATCTCCTCTAGTGGCCCCTAGGTGAGAGGGGGTAACGATCCAAATATAATCTTGTTTATTATTAAGTTAAACATTGTTTTCTAGTGCCTCAAGAACTATCTAGTGTGGAAAACCTTGTAATGATCCCATATTACCATGGATAGGGCCTTAAGACCCATCCATAGTGAACAAAATCTACTAATGGCACATGTATCCTAGGCAGTGGTTAAAGATCCCCTCTAAAGGGTATGTGTAATGGTTCGAGACCTCATTTTGTCCCATGACCCTAGAATCTTCATTTAGGTCATATGGCTCTTCTTTTCCCTACTTGACCATAATCAAGACCCCATGATCCTTCCCTAGTATAAAAAAACCTCCTATAGCTTCCCATATCCCACTTAGAGATCAAAGATATTTTTAGAGGGCATATGTGATTCTTTGAGGCCATGTTCATGATCCTTAAAATATTTATATACAACTTTAGGCTCTTTATTTCCTCTTGTTACCATGGTAAAGAACCAAAGACCCATCTTGGTGCACAAAACCTCTTGATGGCACCCATATCCCAATTGGAGGCCAAATATTCCCTCTAAAGGGCCTCTGTAGTGGTTCAAGTACTCATTCATGGCTCGTGAGCCTTAAAAGCTTCATTTAGGTCTTAAGATCATTTATTTTCTCCCATGACAATGTTTAAGGTCTCAAGAACCGTCCATTGTGTCTAAAATATTCTAATGGTTCCCATATGATCCAGGTGGACATCGATGGCCACCCACCTATTTCGCTAGCTCAAAATATAGTTTCCATCTTAGCAGTTTTTCTACAGGTTTTCGGGTCCCAAACTTCCAGGGTCATTTTGAGGCCCTAAACAATGTTTTTTTACATGGCAACACCCAATAATGTCAGAGGCCTTTATTGGGTCGTTCGTAATGTGTACTCGGTTAAACCTTTATGATGGGGTACCGAGAACCCCAAACAGAGATCATATGCAAATGTTACACCCTATGGAAGTTGATGTATCAACTACCCTCATCAGGGCCCACACACCTTTTGGTGTTACATCTTCTAAGGTTACGGTTTTAGATGTTTAGTATTTTCTCTTTTATGCTTTATGTTAAAAAGGCCTTTGGAGCCTCAGTGTAATCATGAGCTCGCTAGATAAGCTAGATGAGTTGTCACATCTCTTCTCAGAGATAAGCTACCATCATTCTAGTGATTTCATGATTACAATGAGGCTCCAAAGGCCTTTTTAACATAAAGTGTAAATGAGAAAACCCTAAACATCCAAAACACTAACCCCAAAAGATGAAACGCCAGAAGGTTTATGGGCCCCGACGGGGATAATTGATACATCAACTTCCCGAGGGTGTAACTTTTGCATACAATCTCTGTTTTGGGTGCTCGGTACCCCGTCAGAAAGGTTTAGTCGAGGAGTACACATTTCGAACAACCCAATAAAGGCCTCTGACATTTATTGGCCATTGCCATGACAAAAAAAAAACGTCGTTTAGGGCCTCAAAACGACCCTGGAAGTTTGGGACCCAAAAAAATTGTAGAAAAACTGCTAAGATGGAAACTGTTTTTTGAGCCAGTGGAATAAGTGGGTGGCCACCAATTTCAACCTAGATCATATGGGCACCATTAGAATTTTTTAGACACAATGTATGGGTCTTGAGACCTTAAACATGGTCATGGGAGAAAATAAATGGTATTAAGACCTAAATGAAGCTTTTAAGGCTCATGAGCAATGAATGAGTCCTTGAACCACTATAGAGGCCCTTTAGAGGGAATATTTGGCCTCGATTTGGGATATGGGTTCCATCAAGAGGTTTTGTGCACCAAAGATGGGACTTTGGTTCTTTACCATGGTAAGGAGAGGAAATAAAGAGCGTCAAGTTGTATATAAATATTTTAAGGATCATGAACATGGCCTCAAAGAATCACATATGCCCTCTAAAAACATATTTGATCTCTAAGTGAGATATGGGTAGCTATAGGAGGTTTTTCTTACTAGGTAAGGATCATGGGGTCTTTATTATGGTCAAGTAGGGAAAATAAGAGCTATATGACCTAAATGAAGATTCTAGGGCTCATGGGACAAAATGAGGTCTTGAAACATTACACATACCCTTTAGAGGGGGTATTTAACCACCAAGTGGGATACATGTGCCATTAGTAGTTTTTTTCACTAAGGATGGGTATTAAGGCCCTATCCATGGTAATATGGGATCATTACAAGATTTTCCACACTAGATGGTTGTCGAGACACTAGAAAACAATGTTTAACTTAATAATAAACAAGATTATATTTCGATTGTTACCCCCTCTCACCTAGGGGTCAGTAGAGGAGATCATTTTTCATGATCCACATTTGCAAACAGTGGTCTCGGATATGATGAGGTTCATTCTCCATAGACAGGAACCCCTCAAATGCCTCTCCCTCATCATTTCTCAACCCATTCAATTGATCAGCAGGTTCATCTGATGATGGTGTTCTAGCACACACGAGGGACATTAGTCATTGCTTCATACAAAGTGTTACATTTAATGCATTAGGAATTTAGGTGAGGATTATGGGTTGAAGTCAGATAATGAATCATGATGCTTGGAAGTCATTCCTTTTTCCTTTCTTCACCTTGGTGGCCATCCTATATGTCCTAGTCAAGTGTTATCACTCTTAGAGAAAATGGGTACTGTTGGGAGGCCTTGATAAGGGTAACGTATCGTTCCTTTCCATACTTAACACTTTCCATATATATTCCTTTATTTGTCCTATCTTTTGGAAGTGGTTGTTACATGTATCCCAAAAAGGTTCGTACTGCATTATCATATGAGAAGAAGGGGCTTCAATGCCCGAGTTGATGTAGATGGTAAACAATAACGAAAATAACATGTTATAAATGAAAAATAAATAAAGGGATATCAATGATAAATCAAAAACAAATATAGCTTGAGCTCTAACCCCTCACTATGAGGCCATCAACCCTAGTCCTAATGCACTGAATGCATATCAAAACAAAAATAACTTAATTGAATCTCGATGTAATAAATTCATAAAATTTAAAAGGGACTTGCAAAGAAATTAATGAATATCAAAAGGCAAGATAGGGGTGAAAATAAATAGTGTCGAGGAAAGGGTAACTCAATGCACCAAGATCTCCCTCTACAAAGGCACTCATGGAGACGAACCTCACATGTGGCCTTGCATGTCAATGATGCCATGACCATGAAGTAAACAAAATGTCATACCACTCATTCATAATCACAATTTGATGGGTTTTCCAGGGAACTACACCTCTACTTGGGTACTGACACACCTAATAGGGTCTTGTGATGGTCCTCCCACACCTAAACTTGGAAAATTGCATAAAGTCTTGAGCTAGCATGAAGTTTGAATAAGATACCTATGTGAATTGCTTACATAGATTTTGTATTAAACTATGACTTACTTTTTAAGATATTAATGACTCTTGTACCCATGATGGTTGGTCTTATTTGATTTTTTAAGCCCTTGCTTGATGATGATGCACCCCTGGAGATGGTCCTTTGGAGGACATTTTGATGCTTCTCTCACATTTCATGGAGGTCGTTGCACCCTTGACAATGAGAGTTGGGTCATATGATGACTTGAATTGTCTCTTGACACTGTCTGACACCTCCTGGACTTGGGACGTTGCACACTTGAGCTAGGACCATGTCAAGAGTGCATCATGACCAAACAAGTCTCACAAAATCAGGTAAAACCAACAACTACAAGATACCATAGCCATTAGAATCATACAAAGTAAGCCACCACTTAATACAAAAGACACATAAGAAATTCACATTAGGTATCTTCTTCAAACTTCACATTAGCTCAAGACTTTATGGAACTTGCCAAGTTTAGGTATGGGAGAATCATCACAAGACCCTATTAGGTGTGCCAATACCCAGGTAGAGAGATAGTTTCTAGAAAATCCATCAAAGTGTAAGTATGGTGAATGAAATGGCATGGGGTTACATCATGGTGATGGAGTCATCAACATGCAAGGTATTGTGCTCCATCCATCTCCATGAGCATCTTTGTAGAGGGAGTGCTTGTTTCTTGAGATACCTTTCCTTGGTGGTGTGTGTATTCCAAACCCCTTTCTTCCCTTTTGATGTTCTTTTATTGCTTTTGGAAGTCCCCTTTCCAGGTTTCAAGCATTCTTTTTTTTACTAGGATTAAGTTCTTTCAATTGATATGCATTTAGTTCATTAGGACTAGGTTCGATCGCCTCATAGTGAGGGGGTAGAGCTCAAGTTGACCTTTGGTGTTTGACTTGTTCATTCATTATCCCATCATTTCTTCTTTCTTTTATAACATGCTTTCTTTTTCTTATTCAATTTTTTGAGAAACTACATCAACCTCGACATTCTATCCCTTCTTCTCATAGGAGAATGAACTGTTATCCCCATTTTGTGGGATAACTAAGGAGATGATGTCTCGAGGCCCTCAGGTTGAATACATGGAGTACCGAGAGACAACTTGACCAACAGTGTCCACTTGCACAGATGGAAACCCACCTCACCACCATAGCTCCAGGTTAATCATGAAGGTATCCACCACATCAGCTAGCCTCCGACAGACATTGGGTCTTGCTCCATGAGTTACAAGTAAGGTATTATGGTGAGTGTCATTTCAATATTTGAGGCATTCGAGTTTGTTGCATCGATTACTGCTTTTGATTATGTGACAATTGCTTGGACATTATGCTCTTTGCCCTGTTTCACCTTGGTGGTTGACATTGCACCCTAGTAAGTGGGTCACCCTTAAGGATAGGTATGCTACTAGGAGGTCCTTTTGACGAGTCATTGTGCCATTCTTGACCATACTTGCCACTTTCCATACTTCATCTCCTCACCTTTTGAGTTTTTCAGGAGTATTGACCCAAGAAGGGGTTTTCCCTCACTTCATGGGAAGAAGGGGTTGAAGGCCTAGAGGCTTGTGGCTAGAAAAAGATAAAAGTATGATTATGAACCTTCCAGATGCTCACCCAAAGAGGTATTGAGAGCAATGAAAAGATTCTCCCAAAAAATCAAAGACCTGCAAAAGAAAACACATAACATAAAATGTCCCACTTGATTGAGGGATTTACACAAAGTGCGTTACAAGCTAGACTATACCCCCATGGAACTATGTGTACTTCTCCCTTCAAGCGACACTTTGGTACTTCCCCCCAAGCTAATTGATTAACCGTAGGGAGTACCCAGTGTTTGGACCTTAATTAATTAATGGCAATGAATGGGCTTGGAAAAAGGATGCATTGAAAATGAAGGTGCAACACACCCTCTACAAAGGCACCCATAAGTGAGACACTACAACCCCTTGTATGCCACGAACCCCATGCCCAAAAATTTTCCCTTCATACACATGACTTAGAAGGATGTCCTCTCGGGAAACACCCCTAAACTTGAGGAACAATTCACCCAATAGGTCAATTTGTCAACCCTCCCATACCCAAATTTGGAAAATTGCATAGGGTCTTTGAGCATTAGATTATTTTGATGAGGTGGTTTGGATGTACTTGCTTAAATGGATATTTTATTGATTTGATTTACTCATCATGATGCTTTGACTTGAGATCCTTGGAGGGTGTATGCATTTGTCTTTGCAAGACCCAACTGGTGGACAATTTTGGAGGAACAAGCCTAGCTTGGGCTTCTAAGGGGATTGAAGCCCACAGTTTGGATGGCAAGGGACCACATGTCGGATCACAAAGACATTCCTTTGGAGGCTTACATGACATCATGGAGGACCTAACCTACCCCCTACCACCCAAACGTTTTGCTTGAAGGAGGAAAAATGTCACTTTCTTGAGGCTTGAAGTCATAGAGGGGCTAGGGTTTGGTGGTGGTTGAGGACACTTGGCACGTTTTGGAGAAAAGAGCCCATGGATCATGGAGGGGATGGATTGGATCAAAGACGCTTGGCTTTTGGAAGCCCAACGTCCCCTCTCCAATCTCAACAACTTGACTTTAAGTGACAAAAGTTATCCAAAAGGAGGGTGACATCATGTTTTAAGGTTTATTTCATGTGAAAAAGTATGAATTAAATAATATTATTTTGTAAAGGGGCAATATTAGGGATGTTTACCCATTATGTTGTGGTTTACCCTAAATTATGTGGAAAAACTATGTTTAAGACATTTTGTATCAATAGAGGTCACCTCTAATTCATTTTCATATAGCTCTCCCATTGTGAGAAGACTAATGGTTGAAATTTTCACTATAATTGAGCATTTTGGTATCTCTCTCTCTCTCTTGCAAATATATTTTGGTGTTATATCTAAGTGATTGGATGTGGTTAAGTAGTGTGCACCTCTTGGAAGCTTCTTCACTTTCTCTTGAATGATAAATGCTTGGTGAACTAGGGTTTGATCTCTCTCTCTCTTGTAATTGGTAAGGAAAAATCTGCACTTGCTAGTTATTTATTGCTTATTCTTGGTTATTGTTAGTTGAAACCCTAGGAGGAGTATGTTGTATACACCCTCCATTAATCTTCATCTCATTTGTTAAGTTTATGAGTTATTCTTGGACAAGGGTTGCTAGGAGAAATGCGAGTGTGTATACCCTCCTAGACTTACCATAGTTTCATTGGCATACCCTAGGGAGTAAGAGGGTTTACACCCCTAGGGATATTGTTGATATAACTTGTGATTTAAATACTCCATTCACCCAATTATAAATCACTAATATGATCTTTTGCATTGGTAGACGTGTTTTGGTGAGATATCAATCTTGTTCAAGTTGGATTCTTTTGTGGATGCCTTGAGGTGGCTAACCCCTCTAGGGAATCTTAGTTCGCTTGGTCTGATTGCTGTTGTCATAAATTTTATTCTATATCCATTAGGGCTGCAGAAACCCTAACACAATTTCATTAATAACTCACTACTCAATCGTCTAAAGTTGCTAAAAGCTTGCCCCTATAACCTACTAAGGCTAGCGCACTTTTTTGGGTGGATTGTTGGCAAGTTTTGATGGTTGATATCTTGGTTGTAACAACTTGAATTCTACAGCCACAAGTCTGCAAATTACATCTCTGCAATACTTTTTCTTTCATCATTATTTCATGCTAGAGTCTTGCTCTTTCATTCTTGAGTTGAACTAGTATTTATTAGCTTGCCTCTTGCTTATTTTACTAGACTTTTAGCATCTTCATTTGCAGCTCTTAATGTATTTTTGTTACTGATATATATTATTGTTTATTTCTGCAATTAGAGATACCAAGATTAACTTTCTGGTCCACCTAACAAATTACGTGCATACTTGGCTTTTTCTTGTGTCTTGGGCAAGTACAATCACCCTTTGCAGGTACTCATACCTTTTGGAAACCATTGGCTACCATCAAGAATATTTCCAAATCCTTTCTACACTTAATATCTTGACCTATAGGGGGACCCTCTTTCATCTATTCACTTTCCATCTCATTCCCCCCAGGGTCACCGAGATTCCCCCCTTGAGGTGATTATTTCATCTCTAAAGTGACGAGAATACCTACCTAAGGTGATAGTGGGTAGGTGTTCTCTTAGTTGTTTCCATTTGGTGGTTGGGTCGATATTTTCCCAACCTACAACTTGTGTGATAACATGAACCATGGGCCTTTTTGGTGTGCATGTAACAACCATTACTCGAATTTTAGTACACTGCGGAAGGCCCCAAGATGAAGAATGTTAAGTATGAAAGGGAGCAGTACGTTACCCCTATCAAAGACTCTCGGTAGTACCCATGTTCCCTAAGAGTGACAACATTGGACTGGGATACAACTGATGGCCACAACGTGAAACGAGGAAAAAAACATAACTTCCAAGCTTATGATCCATTATCTGACTTCAACACAAGTGTTTTTCACAAGTTAGGTGAGGATTTAAATAATATAAAAAGAAACTAAATCAAATGGAATAAAGAGGGTAGTCCACACAACATTTATTAAAATGAAAGAAATGGAACTAATTTGTAGGCTACTAAGAACATCCACCATATGAATGAACCTCAATGAGAAATGGTTATCAGAGCGAATGGACAAGGAGAAATTCACTTCAAATAGAACCATGTTTTTTGGAATATAGAGATCAAACCTTCCAAGCCACATATAAACGAATGCAAATTTAGAGAAGAGGAGTATTAATGTGGAATGAAATCCCAACATAGGGATTATTTCCCCCTCAAGTGTAACTATTTCTATAGGAACCCTCTCAAGGGGTGTGATGTTGTTACTTGCATGAGATTTTTTACTCATGTTCTCCATGTCGAGATTTGGGTACCAAGGAAAGTGGTCCCCTTGTGTTTGTGAGTCTCTAAACACAAAGGATGAGAGTATTTCCCTCATGCTATTACTGTATGTTCTAATTTCACTTTGACTTCATTGTAACGTACCCATCCACCCAAGCTAGCCATGTCACATGAAAACTTTCTCTTTATCAACTCTGATACCATTTTAGTAACGTACCTAGCCTCCAGCTAGGCAACAATACATGTGGAATAGACATAACATGAAACTTTTACTAATTAAAGCAATTATTTCACTATTATTCAATTTCCCATAGCCTACAACTACAATTTATAATAGATTTAGCTACGGCAATAACCATAAAACATATGCATCTAAAGCATGTTAATAATCAACATGAGATACAACTAAACAACAACGTATAAGTCATTCTCATTCACACAGAGTTCATGCACAACAATAACACATGTAAATAACTCAGTACAAGACAAACCACTTATCTTTAAACAAGAATCGTGCAACCAGATGGTTGGGACGGACGTTCCACCCAACCGTAGACTGATTGTTCTAAATCTCAGCAGCCAATCACCCCCGAGTTGAGGCTAGCAATCCATAAAAGAGGATGGTCTCTCACAATCCACTCACAACTCATAAATCTTTCAACCCAACTGATATTCTCCTACAACTATCCCAATTTTTCCACCAACTCTCTTCCTTCTGACCTTCCCAACCCAAGGAATGCACCATTCGTTTATCAAGGATAACCCAAGGGATGTACCATATATTTATCAAAGATATCCCAAGGGATGAACCATTTGTTTATCAGGGATAACCCAAGGGATGTACCATCCATTTATTAGGGATAACCCAAGGAATGTGGCATTCGTTTATCAGGGTCTCTCTGGCACAAGTAGCTAGGAATCTCTCATCTGGGAATTCAAGGGAAATTGTTGCTAGGAAAACTATCAACAAACCAACAACAACCACTTGTTGTTTTAGTGAAACTCACCAAGGAGTTCACTCTTCAAGCTTGACAACCTGACTCTTTAGTTTTCTATCTCCAATTCGCTCCGATTGTGCTCTAGATTTCTCTAGAATTCTCCCTTCGTGGTTGCGTCGACTTCCAGCTCTGTTTTCTTTCTCTCTGTCCCCTTCCCATGCACAAACTTGAATAACTGAAAATTGTTGCCCCTTAAACCCATCCGAATTTCCTCTCTTTTGCTTTCCTTTCTTGACTCACACTTTTCCCCAAGATGATTACACTCAACCCCCATGTACCCAATAACTTCGGGATGTTACCACTCACACCCACCCTCTTACATGTATTCAATTATTGGCTTTGGAAACACTCAATCATAAATGGGAAGGTTCATATACAATAGCATATTTAGGAAAATGGTTTAAATCCATAAACATGGGTAATTTCCCCCTTGGACCCCTCTTGGCCATTATTCTAGACACTCATCTCTCTTATGGATTAATTCAGCCCCCATAGCGTGTCCATGTCCCCTTAGTAGTTGGTATCACATTTTATTATTAAAACATTGAAATACAATTCGCATATTACATCACTTGGCCATATCCACATATTATATCTACATAAGCATTAATTAAACTGGGGATTATAATGTGGATGTTACATTACCCCTCCCCTACAATTGTGTGTCATACTTGGTGTTGATATTATGGTAGTTGTGGAAGGTATTAACCTCCACTTGTAACCTTTTACGAGACTAGAATATTCTGGGAAGCAAGAGAAACCCTAAATCCTTGGATAATAACCCTAGAAGAGAAATCGACTTAATAGAATAATTAATATTGAGTTATTATTCTCGAGGAAGAGAAGTCGTCCTAGTCAGCTAAGATGGAGCAGTATAAATAGAGGGCGCTAGAGCTCATTTGTCACTCACTCGCTCACAACTGCATAAGGACAAGAAGTGTGCATGAGTAAAGGAGAACTACAACTATTGCAGTAGTGACTTTGTATTGGGTTATTGGTTTTGACTTTCTGATTGGTCTTTGGTTATCCTTGCTTGGTGTGCTAGGCTCTAGCCTTGGTTGGTTATTGTTCTAATACCAGAATTATTTTTTCTATCAAGGTTAAGGTGCTCAGGGGTGGCCTTTGTGCCTATGGTTGGGTGACAATATTTCTATATTGTATATGGTGAAACGAGCACACCCATTTTTCTAACAGGTTATGGGCCCACACCTCCTTCAGTCGATATAACCACTCGAAATAAGCTAAGCCATAATATTATCAAGCTCATTGAAGAACTGTCGCTAGGTTTTCTAGCAGGTGCAGTTATTGAAGCATTGCCACTAAGGTTACTAGCAGGTGTAGCTGCAAACCCTAAAACATCTTGCACAACACCTTATGATGGAACACTTTACTCAAGGAGAGGATATTCTAGTGCGCCTTAGTCTAGTGCACCTATTGGCACTCTCAGAAGGAAAAAATGTCAAGGTTGAGATTTTGGGTCAAATTCAACATTTGACCTGTCAAAGTCAATGTTTGACCAATCAAAATCAACGTTTGACCAATCAAAGTCAAATTTTGACCAGCTATCAGTCAACAGAAATCATGAATGAAAAGACATATCATCTACATTATTCAGCTCTTACAAGAACTCTTGAAGATGACATGTGGATAATTGACAGTGGAGCTTCTAGGCATATGACAGGGGACCAGGTCAAAATCTCCAATCTGAATGAAAAGAAGACATCCTACAAGGTAGAACTTGGAGACAAGAACAGCTATCCAGTCAAAGGAATTGGTCAAGCCTCCATCAAATTGAAATCAGGTAACAATGTTCATTTGAGTAATGTCTTATATGTACCTGGTTTAGAAAAGAATATTGTATCTATATCTTACCTAGAAGACAAAGGAAATAGAATAACCTTTGTAGATGGTGAAGTACTATCTTTTTCTAGAGACTCCAGCATAGAGAATGCTAGAGTTATTGGAACTCGTGAAGGCAGATTATACAGACTACTAGAACGTAATTATGAAGCTCTTGTACATGATGAAGTCAATCCTAGTTAACTTTGGCATAGAAGGTATGCTCATCTTAACTATGAAGCATTACCTTTCCTCGAGAAAATGGTTGAAGGAATATCAGAACTACAATCTAAACATGAAGGAATTCACAGAGAATGTGCACTTGGTAAAAATGTTAAGAAATCATTCTCAAGTAGCGATAATAGATTTAAACAAATCCTAGATCTAATACATTTAGATGTTTGTGGTCCGATGCTAGTTAAATATCTAGTAGGTTCTCTTTATTATGTAACCTTCATAGATGATTACTCAAGAAAGACTTGGTCATATCTCTTGAAGACAAAGGATGAAGTTTTCAACAAGTTTCAAGAATTCAAAGCAAAAATAGAAAACTTCACAAGCAAGAAAATTAAGACTTTGATAACAGATAATGGAGGAGAATACACATCCAAGGAATTTGTTGCCTTTTGCAAATCAGTAGGGATTAGGAGGGAGATAATCGTTCCTCATAATCCTCAACAAAATGGTGTAGCAGAAAGGAAGAATGGATCCATTGAGGAAACCATGAAGGCACTAATGAATGATCAAGGTTTATCCATGTATTTATGGGGAGAAGCAACCATGACAACAATATATGTTCAAAACAGAAGTCCCCATCGCATATTGAAGGATATGAGTCCATAAGAAGCCTTCTCATGAAATAAACCTAATGTGGAACACTTAAGAATATTTGCGTGCCCTGTTTACATTCATATCCCCAAGGATAAAATGAAGAAACTAGAACCCTCAGGAAAGAAGGGCATATTTGTTGGATATAGTGAATCCACCAAATCCTACAGAATCTATATTCCGAAACAACATAAGATTGAAGTCAATAGAAACATAACCTTCAATTATAATATGGCCTTCAATAAATCTACAGAAGAATCCATGGAAGAAGAAGAATATGAAGAGCCTAAAGAAGAAAGCACTTGTCTTCCAGAAATTCAGAATGAAGAACTAGAACAACTTGATCATCTAATGCAACCATATGAACCTATTGAATCGGTCATTGTACCCAAAACTAGAAAACGTCCAGCTTGGATTGAAGCTACTCTACAAGAAGCAGAAAGACTCAAAGATCCAAGTGGCACTTTTAGAGAAAGTAAGAAGACAAAAATATTCCCCAGCTATGCAACATGTATGACAAAACTTATAAATGAATAACCCACCACATTTGAAGAACCATCTCAAAAGGAACAGTGAAAAGAAGCCATGACAGAAGAATACTAGTCTATCATGAAAAATGATGTGTGGGAAATCGTGCCTAGACCCAAGGAAAAATCAGTGGTAACTTCAAAATGGATCTATAAGATCAAACATGCAGTAGACATAAGCGTGGAAAAATACAAGGCAAGGTTCATAGCTAGAGGGTTCTTCTAGAAGGAGGGAGAAGATTATGACAAAACATTTGTTCATGCTACCAGATATACTTCTATTAGAGCCATTATGTCTCCCGTTGCTTCCATGGGATCGAGTCTACATCAGATGGATGTAAACACAACTTTTCTCAATGGATAAATTGAAGAAGAAGTGTACATTGAACAACCTCAAGATTTTGAGGTACATCCCAGAGACACTCATTTTTTCATATTAAATAAATCCCTATATGGACTCAAGAAAGATCCAAGAGTCTCTCATCACCCAGTGTAAGAAGGAATTAGCTTATGGGTTCAATATGAAATATCTTGGTTTCATGCACTATTACTTGGGACTAGAAGTATGGAAAAAGCATGGTGAAATATTCCTTGGACAAGGAAAGTATGTAGTGAAGATTCTTCATAAATTTGGAATGATGGATTGCAAATTCATGGCCACTCCTATGACCACAGATATAAGAAAAGTAAGAGACTTAGATTCTGATCCAGCAAACCCATCCCTCTATCGGGAATTGATTGGGTCGTTGATGTATCTAGTGAATACTCGACCATATATTTTCTTTGTTGTAAAAACTTTAATCCAGTTCCAAGTGGAACACAAACATGAGCACTGGATAGATGCAAAGCATGTTCTAAGATATATTCGTGGGACGCTAAACTATGGTTTAAGATACACCTCATCTAGTGATATACAACTTCATGGATTCACAGATTCATATTGGACAGGAAGTGCAGAAGACAGAAGGAGTACTTTAGGGATGTGTTTCAATTTGGGATCTGCTATGATATTATGGGCCAACAGGAAATAAAATTATGTCACACTCAGCACAACAAAAGTTGAATATATTGCAACATATGAGGCATATACCGAAGAAGTATGGTTGAGGAAGTTGATTTCTGGATTATTTGATCAGGTACCATATTCGACCGTAATATACTGTGACAATCAAAGTTTAATGAGGCTATCAGAACACCCAGTGTTTCATGATCGGTCGAAACATATTGAGATCAAATACTACTTTATTCATGATAAAGTATAGGAAGAAGAAGTGAAACTATAGTATATCTCCACAGATGAGCAGGTAGTTGATATTTTGACAAGGCCTTTGTCCATGATAAAGTTTGTGTATTTAAGGGACAAGATGGGGCTCATGGAGATAACTCCCTTCGCTAAAAGGGAAGAGATGGCTCCCCAAGTTGGGAGGGAGCATTGATATATATTATTGATTCATGGGAAGTCATTTTCTAATTTGGAAAATGATTTAGGTTGGGTAGTTCCTTTCCAGTCCGGAAAGTGGTTCAAGATTTCTGACGGACATGCATTTTCCAGTTTAGAAAATGGTCCAGATCGGATAGTCATTTTCATAATGAAAATGGTCCGATAGATTATTGATGTACCATAGACAACGATTCCCCTTGTGGCCAGTGTGGGGGAATTTTCTAGGACAGTCGTTCTTCTTGGAAAACACTCTGAGTAGTGGTCAAGTAGAATGGTCTGCCTTGCCGAGTAGTCATTCTTTTGAAGTTCACAATTGTGAGAAGTTTCGAAGAATGGTCCATTTTGGAGGTTGGTGCAGGATAGTCATTTCCTTAGGAAATGGTCCAGATAGTCATTCCCTAGGGAAGACTCATTCTCTCTAGATTGCACTATGATTAATGTCGAAGGAATGGCCCAGTTAGGTGAATGGTCCAGGTTTAGCAATCAAGGATGGGAATTCCCTAGGGTAGACTCATTCTCTCCAGTTTGCACTATGATTAGTGTCGGAGGAATGGCCCATTTAGGTGAATGGTCTAGGCTCAGAAATCAATGACAATTATTCTTCTATGCTTGGGAAGAATAGCCCAAATAGCCCATGGTTGATGTTTTACTTTTTGAGGGAAGATGATCTTCCAGATATCACAGATCTGAGTGGAAGAATGACCCATATGAATCAGTTTGTAACATGATATTGTTTATGCATATCGATATCAGATGATATGATTGTTATAGAGACTGTATGTCTCTGGATAGTAGTTGTATGCTACAGTGGTGGATGTGATCCACTAATAATGACTGTGTGTCATTGGTTAGTAGCAGTGTGCTACTAAGAGTGGTTGTGTACCATTGTATAGTAGTTTTATACTACTATGAATAGACACAATTGTGTTCTATTGGATGGAATTGTTCTTATTGCCATGGAGACTATCTAGTTGGATAGTGATGATGGTGCTCCTAATTTGATCATGATATAGCCCGTGTGGATATGATGATGCTACCAATTGAATGGTTTTTTTGTGCTCAATACCATTTCCTTTAATACCTCCCTAGCTAGGAGGGAGTGTTGATATTATGGTATCTACGGGAGGTATTAACCTCCACTTGTAACCTTTGACGAGACTAGAATATTATGGGAAGCAAGAGAAACCCTAAAACCTTGGATAATAACCCTAGAAGAAAATTTGGCTTAATAGAATAATTAATATTGAGTTATTATCCCCCAGGAAGAGAAGTTGGCCCAGTCAGTTAAGATGGAGCAGTATAAATAGAGGGAATGAGAGCTCATGTGTCACTCACTCACTCACAACTGCATAAGGACAAGAAGTGTGCATGAGTGAAGGAGAACTACAAGTGGTGCAGTGATGATTTTGTCTTGGGTTATTGGTTTGGACTTTCTGCTTGGTCTTTGGTTATCCTTTCTTGGTGCGCTCGCCTTGGTTGGCTATTGGTCTGCTACCAGAATTATTTTGTCTGTCAAGGTTAAGGTACTCAGGGGTGGCCTTTGTGCCTAAGGTTGGGTGATAATATTTCTATATTGTCTATGGTGAAACGAGCACACCCATTTTTCTAACACTCGGTGCACTCTATGTTGATATACATATATGAAAATTTACATTACAATATTTAGAAATAAAATTTATGCAATTTAACAACTCCAGCAGTAGCTCCAACCAAAATCTCATGTTCCTCTCAACTCACTGACCCAAGGAATGAACCATTCATTTATCAGAGTTAACCCAAGGGATGCACCATCCATTTATCAGGGATAACCCAAGGAATGAGCCATTCTTTTATCAATACAAAGTGTGTTACAATCACTTTGTGCATAGAGTTCTGGAGACCTGGACTCCATTTTGAGAAACTAGAGTTCTGGAACCAACTCTAGTTGCTCAAAATGGAGTCTTGCATTATGTTCTCTTCAGAACTGTCAAAAATTTGTGGGTATTTTACCCACATGTTTTCTTCATGCTCCCATGTAGCATCTTCAGGACCGTAACAGGTCCATTGAACCTTTACCATCCCTATGGATTTTTTCCTGAGCAATTTGAATTTCCGGTCCAAGATGCGTACTGGTTCCACCTGGAAATCCCCTTCATGCTCCACCTGTATCACATTCCAATCAATTATGTGGTTAGGATCAGACACATATTTCTTTAACAATGACACATGAAATACATTATGCACTCTCATGGATGCAGGAAAAGATAACATGCATGCAAATGGACCTATCTTTTCTAGTATTTCAAAAGGTCCACAATATGTTGCTTCCAACTTTGAGAAACTTCCTAATCTTAGCGAACTTCTCTTTTCCTTCACTTTCAAAAACACATGTTCTCCCACTTTAAAATCTATGAAAACTTTGTTCCTATCTGCACAACGTTTTTGCCTATCTTGGGCAGCCTTCAAATTATAATTTATCATTGCCATCTGACCTTCCATTTCTTTCAACAATTATGTCCCAACAACTGCTATGTCTGTTGGATTATCCCAACTCACTGGGGTGTTATATATTCTTTCATACAATGCCTCAAATGGAATCATTTTCAATGAGGCCTAATACCCATTGTTGTAGGAAAATTCAACTAAATGAATATAATCTTCCCACTTTGATGGTTGATCCATCACATACATTCTAGCCATGTCCTCAATTATCCTGTTAGTCCTTTCTGTTTTCCCATCTGATTTTGGATGATACGTTGTACTAAGATTTAAATTTTTCCCAAAGACTTTGAACAAACCCTTCCAAAAATTGGAAGTAAACCTTGGATCTATATCTAAAACTATTGCCTTAGGAACTCCATGTAGCCTAGCAACTTATCTCATATAAATTTCTACAATATTCGATGCCTTGTGTGTAGTCTTTACTGGAATAAAGTGTGATGTTTTAGTCAACTTATCCACCACCACCATGATGGACTCATGTTGATTTACTATTCTAGGAAGAATAGTAATAAAATCAACCAAGACAACTTCCCACTTCTATTCAGGAATGAGCAATGGTTGTAGAAAACTTGTTGGGTGTCTATGTTAGGTCTTTACTTTTTGGCATTCTAGACATTTGTCTATGTAATTAGCCACTTCTTTCTTCATTCCTAGCAAAAAATATTGGCTTCTTACCACTACAATTGTTTTCCGATATCTTGGTTGCCCAACATATGGCACATTGTGCATCTCCTTAAGCATTGCATTTTTCATCTCCCCGGATTTTGGCACATACACCTTACCTTTGTACATGAGAATTCCATCTTCTTTCAGCTCATAATAATTAAATTTATGTTGAAAATTACATTGTTGTAATGTCTCTTTTATTTTTAAACAATTTTGATCTAAATTTGTTGTTGTGACAATTTTGTCTTTTAGATCTGTCTTGTACATGCTAATGTCTGCAATATGCACTTCATGAGCTCTCCTACTGAGTGCATCGACCACTTGATTTTCCTTTCCATTATAGGCCAAAGCAACTTATACATGCAGGCCTTGACTCATGGTTGGATTACACCAGAAATATCTACACCCAACAATACCATGGCTGCTCTTCAGCAGTTTGTCTTCCTTTCCCAAGCCAAGACACGGAAATGAGGAGAGATGAATGGGTGAAAGAAATGAATGGAGTGAGATCTCCACAAAAGGTGTGAACAACGATCAATGGAGTACATGCGTGAATGAATGAATGAGTGAGGCAACCAGTAGAAGAACAATAACGAGGACATGAGTGAGAGAGAGAACGAGAGAATCAATGAATGTGAGAACCCCCCCAACAGACCAGGGATGGGTTTATATAATTCATGGGGATCAAGAACCTCATGTCCTTCCCCCAAGAAGCTTACATAAATAATTTTCTCCATTAGAAAAAATGGGTATTTTAAAAATATAAAATAAATTCTTAGCCGCTCAAGCCCCCTCTCTTGTGGAATCATAGCTCCCTATAACTCTAGTCCTTGTTTGTCTAGCAGCCAATGATCTATTTATTATTAATAATGATCAAAACATTACATTTCTTAGGAACATTGGCCTCCTTTAATTCTTTGGGCACTTTGGCCTCTCAACAATTAACAACATACATTATTTAATATGGGGCTCAAAATCTGGGGTGTTACATCCCCTCCCCCTTATTTTGGCACTGTCCTCAGTGCATATACAAAACAAGAATCAAAATTCCAAAATTTATTCAAAACTTTGTGGGTGCTCTGCCCGCATGGCATCTTCATGCTCCCAGGTAGCATCTTCAGGACCATAGTAGGTCCACTGAACTTTTACTGGCTCTTTAACTTGATTCTGGAGCATTTTTTATTTTCTATCCAATATTCGCACTGGTTGGACCTACAAGTCTCACTCTGTCTCTACCTGAATCAGATGCCAATAAATAACATGGTTAGGATCATGTACATATTTTTTTAGCAAAGAGACATGAAATACATTATGCACATTCATGGAAGCAGGCAATGCAAGCATGTATGCAATTGGCCCTGTTATGTCCAATATCTCAAATGGACCATAGAATCTGGATGTCAGCTTTGTACAACTACCCAACTTCAAAGATCTCTTCTTGGGATTCACTTTCAGAAGAACATTCTCCCCTACTTTAAATTCTCTAGATGTCATGTTCTTATCTGCATAAATTTTCTGTCTATCTTGAGTTTCCTTTAAATTCTTCTTAATCTTAATCATTTGGTCTTCCATTTCCTTGAGAAACTCTGGCCCAAGTACCACTCTATCTGTTGGGTTGTTCCAGCTCACTGGAGCATTGCATTTCCTACCATACAAAGCTTCAAATGGGCTCATTTTCAATGAAGCTTGATACCCATTATTATAGGAAAACTCAACCAAGTGCAAGTAATCTTCCCACTTGGTTGGCTTATCCATCACATACATTCTCAACATGTATTCAATTACTCGGTTGACCCTCTCTGTCTGACCATATGAATGCAGATGGTATGTTGTGATAAAGTTCATATTTGTACCAAATCTTTTTTCTAATCCCTTCCAATAAATTTGAAGTAAACTTTGTGTCTCTGTCTGAGACAATTGTCCTAGGTATCCCATGCAACCTAGCAATCTCCCTCATGTAAATTTCTGCAATATTAGTTGTTGTATGAGTTATTTTTACATGAGAAAAATGAGCATCCTTTGTCAATTTATCAACCACTACCATGATTGAATCATGTTGTCTTGATGTCTTGGTAAATTCAGTTATAAAATCAATGGTTGTCACTTCCCATTTCTTCTCTAGAATTGGTAATGGTTGTAGCAAACCCATTGGGTGCCTATGCTCAACCTTCACTCTATGACATTCCATACATTTGGCGATGTAGTCAACAACATCCTTTTTCATTCCCGGCCAAAAGAACTAGCTTCTTACTGATGTAATTGTTTTATGGTAATTAGGATGTCCAACATATGGAACATTATGCATTTCTTTTAGTACCATATTCCTAAGTTCTCCGGAACTAGGAACATAAATTATATTTTTATGCATAAGTAATCCATATTCCTTCATCTCATACTCTTTCATTTTATTTTGTGCATATCCTTGTTGTAAGCTTTCATTTACCTGTAGGTAATGTTGATCGGTAACAACAACATCTAAAATTCTTCTCTTCAAATTTGACGGATGCATACTGACATATGTAGCATGCACGAGATGTACTCTTCTACTAAGTGCATTGACAACTTTATTTTCTTTTCCTTTGATATGCTTGATATCAAAGTCATATTCACTTAAAAATTCTAGCCATCTTATTTTCCTGTCATTCAAAGTTGGTTGTTCAAAAAGATACTTCAGACCACTGTGGTATGTTCTTAATTCAAATCTATTTCCCATGAGATAATGCCTCCACATCTTCAATGTGTGAACAATGGAAGCAAGCTCCAAGTCATGTGTGGCATAGTTCCTCTCATGTTCCTTAAGATTTCTGGACTCATAACCAATGACATGTCCATTTTGAGTGAGGAATCCATCAAGTCCTTCCTTACATGCATCTATACACACCACAAAACTTTCATTTGGGTCAACAATCTTTAACATAGGTGCACTAGTAAGTAATTCCTTCAACAGATTAAAATTCTCTTCACACTCAACTGTCCATTCAAATTTAATTTCCTTCTTTTGCAAAGAAGTGATAGGATGAACAATCTTAGAGAACCTTGCTATGAATCTTCTGTAGTAATCGGCTAATCCCATAAAATATCTGATTTCTGAAACATTCATGGGTATTGGCCATCCTCTAATGGCTTCAATATTCTCTGGATCCACTATTATACCCTATTATGAAATCATGTGCCTTGAGTAATGGATTTGCTCTTGATAAAAAGAACACTTGCTCAACTTGGCATACAAATGATGTTCTCTCAACACTTGTAATACCAATCTTAAGTGATGTTCATGCTCCTCTTCAAACTTAGAGTAGACAAGTATGTCATCCAGGAATACTATGACAAACTTATCCAAATAATTTCTGAATATGCCATTCATTAAGCACATAAAGATAGTTGGTGCATTGGTTAGTCCAAATGGTGACACTACAAATTCATAATGCCCACACCTGGTTCTAAATGTTGTCTTATGGATGTCTTCTTCCTTTATTCTCACCTGATGGTATCCTGACCTCAAGTCTATCTTTGAAAATATATTTTCTCCTCTTAGCTGATCAAAGAGGTCATCGATTCTGGGTAGAGGATACTTGTTCTTCACAGTAGACTTATTCGGTTTTCGAAAGTAGATACACAACCTCAAAGTTCTATCCTTCTTTTTGAAAAAGAATATTGGTGCTCCCCAAGGTGAAACACTTGGACGTATGTACCCTTTCTTTGGAAATTCCTCCAACTACATTTGTAATTCTTTTAACTCTGGGGTACTCATTCGGTAAGGTGTTTTTGACACCGGGAAGCTCCTGACACTAAATCAATAGAGAAATCTATCTCCCTTTTTGGTGGCAACCCTAGTATTTCTTGGAATACTTCTTCAAATTCCTATAGTACCAATAAATATTCAAGGCTGGGCCCCTTTTTCTTTTCTGGCTCCTCTGCATGGGCTGCATACAATTGACATCCTTTTTTGAAACATCTCTTCAGTTGTAAGGCTGAAATCTTCCTTATATAGATGGATCTTGGAACTCCTTTCAAAGTTATTTGTTTTCCATCTCCATCAAGACATGTAAATGTCTTACTATGACAATCTAGGACACGACGATGCTTTTCCAAGCAATCCATTCCAATTAGAATATCATAAGACCCCAATGGTATGATATTTAGATCAACACTAGTATTCACACCATTAAGACTTATGGTACAACCTCTGACCGTATCATGGATTCTCCTTCTCGTTTCAGTGGCTAGCTGAACCAAACTTGATTTTCCAAGCTTACTTTTCTCCAAATGTAATCTATCCACTATTTTAGGATCAATGTAACAATGACTTTCTCCTGAATCAATTAAAATAACAACAGGCTGATTTATGATCTTACATTCCACCTCGATCATATTAGATTGGTATCCTGCTTGTCGATCATATAAGGTTGCATAAATCCTTCCTATGTCTTCGACTTTTGTATCTTCTTGGATGTTATGCACGGTCTTCACTATGTCCTTTCTGTGTGGGCAATCCTTGTACATGTGATCTTATTTCCATCCCCAACATTGGATTGGTGGCCTTCCCCTTTTTCCCAAGGAGTCTCCTTTCTTGGATTCACCCTTAGCATACTGGTCTTGATGATTTTTATTAGGCTCATTTCTATTGAAAGGAGGTTTGAATCCCTTCCTCCTCTTATCATACTTATCCTTCTTCTTATCCTTCCAAGACTTCTGCACGGGTTCTCTTCTCTGGCCTTGCTCATACAAGTATTTATCCTTCCTGATGGCCTCAGTCAAGGTCTTGGGCTCATCATACCGAATATTTTCTTTATAAAAGGATTGTAGTCCATTCAAGAACCTTTGTACTTTCACCTTCTCATCATTTATAAACCCTACATACTTTAACAACCCCAAGAAATTCTTCTCATACTCTGCCATGGTCATGCTTCCCAGCCTGAGTTCAAAGAACTCCTGCATTTTTTTTGTCATAGAAATGCTCTGAGAGGTACTACTTCTAGAAATACTTCTTGAACTGCTTCCAAGTGATCCTATTCTCATTAATATGTTCAACTTGCTTTAGTGGATCTCACCACATTGTAGCTTTCCCAGGTAAATGGTAGGTGGCAATTATGGCTTCTAGGTTTGATGAATAGTTATGCAATTGGAAATACCTCATGAGTCCAATAAACCATGCTTCGACACCATATTCCCTTTCCCTTTCACCATCAAAGGATGGTGGCATAAGCTTCATCATCTCTCCTTGCAAATTGTCCACTTCATGTCTCCTTCTTTGGTGCCTAACGTGAGATACCTTTGGACTTCTTATGGAATATTCAGATGCATAAAACTTTCTTGTTGAGAAAGGAGGTGAGTGATTTCTATGAGTTCTGCTAGCACTTCTTGAATAACCAGCTCTTCCACGATCATCTCTTCTTTCATGATACTTGCCTTCTTCCTCTTTCTTTGAGCCATTCTCTGTTTGTCTCTGCAACCGATTTAAGCTCTACAACACTCGGGTATTTATCTGACTTTGTTCTCTCATCAGTCTCTCATTGTATTCCTTGTAGCTCTGCACCTTTATTTTCAAGATTCTCACAGTTTCTATCAATGTTTATTTTTCCCCTCGGCCCTTGTGTCCATTGGATTATGTTTCTACATTACCAACTCTGGTATTCTAGCCTTCAACTTATTTATCATAGTTGGAGGCTCCCTCACCTTCTTCCATCTCTCGAATCTTCATTCCTAGTTGATATTGTTGGATTACTAAGAGGGGGGGTGAATCAGTAATAGAGCAATTGAATCCTTTTTAACCACAAAATGAAAGCATTATATAAATGTAACATTATCATCCAATAGTTGAAGAGTAATTAAACAATGAGCAAATGAGCAATCATACACATACACAGTACACCAATGTTTTTACGTGGAAACCCAAAGTGGGAGAAAACCATGGAATTATTTTTCTTATATGTCTTTAATAATTACATTCATTGGAAGCACCGAATTCCTTTGTTTTCCAGCTGCAACTGGAAGGAGGCTCCAACCCCCTAGTTTCTCAAGATACAACCTGAGGGAATCTCCAAATCCTCAATTCTTTGGCTACAACCAGAAGGAGGCTACAACCCCCTATATTCTTCGGCTACAAATGGAAGGTGGCTACAACCACCTTTCCTTGCCCCATCCAACTGCCCTGAAATATAAGTAAAATGATGGAACCACTGTCACACTATCACTGTGATATATACTATTGTAAACATGTACCAATCGACCTACACCAAACAACATGTACCAATAACCTGAACCATGCATCAACCACGCATCAACATGTACCATCAATGAGTGCATCAACCATGCATCAAATATGTACCAATCATGCATCAAATACACATAAACTATGACTCATCAATATGTACCAACATCATCAACCATACACCTCATGTACGTGCCAACTCATCAACTACTTGTCTCAACCATGTACCCAACATGTACCTCAACCAAAATCCCTCATCAATTTCATCATCCAAATCTGATTTGTAACTCTATAATATACCTGGTGTATATGATCACATATATGCAAATCTTTCTTAACTTTAACAACAAGAGACTAGCATTTTCATCAAACTTTACTTTAGTCTCACATGACTAATTTTGGATTAGTCAACAACCCTAACTTGAAATAATCATAACTATGTACCTGTAATGAATAAAGATATAAAAATAGTACACAATGTTCTTCAGTGTCTTTTATGCAATTCCTCCAGGTCTCACTGCTTGGAACCTCTCAGAAAAGGAGTTATAGAAAAAATGGCATACCTTGTTGAATTCTAGCTTATTCTAGAGAGATAACTTATAGAGCGTGCCCCGCATGGAATATTTGTTGTATGGATCTGAACATGGTACAAATAATGCTACAAACTTTACTCTAACCAATAAATTTTTTCTTACTGAATTTGGATGTCTTATGAAGAAGTTGTGATGTTTTTACCCGAAACACTTGTTTTAAACTAGTTTCAGGACTAGCCACAAACCCTATTTTCCACGAAGTGTAACTCCCAAAATACAACGACTCACAAGATGAAATTTGTATCACATATACTTGGATATGTTTCCTTAACGCCCTCCATATTTCGCGGTCTGAATCATTCTAGAAAAAACGTTATTGCAAAAATGGTGAGATGACATGTAAATAACATACCTTAGAAAGAATCATCAAAAAAAATTATCCTCCCTTGAATTTCGGTCTTCTTTACTTCACATTCCCTTTGAAACTCACCTTAGATATCCTTTGGTTACCTTAGTCACTTAGAGATATTCAATATTCTCAAGTGTGATTAAATGAGAGACGTTTGCCTCTTATTTATACTTTTATGTAGCTTCCTCAAGGGGTTACCTTCTGACCATCTTAAACCACTTTCATTATTTTAGGGCTAACCCACTTCTAACCACTTATCCACTTAGTAATTTCTCCATTAACTTTATTATTTAAATAATTTATTTTTTATCCACTTTGACTTATAGTACATTCATCACTTCACTTTATTATTTAAATAATTTCTTGTTTGCAACCACTTTGACTACTTTGACCTTTTGGGGCTTCCAGATGACTCATGAGGGTTCTCCAACTTCACATGGCCATAAATCTCTAACCATGAGGAGTTATGTGATGTTCCACATACCATCGAAAATGGAATGACAAGTACTATCCATCTAGAATAGTCTTACATTCAAATATATTAAAACACATACCATTATACGTCAAACAAACTTGGGTATGTTACCCAAACATCTGTTCTACCAGAATTCGCTATCGGACTTTCTTCAAGGGTTGAAATCAATGACAACCAACCCAAATAATCAACAATATCCCCCTTTGGCATTGATGGAAAAACTCTGATGCAATAGTGAATTCATATCACTCATTCTCCCCATGTGACCATCGTGTTAAAATATTGTGTAACTGCAAAGAATATTCTTATCCCCTTTTGTGGATAAAGATAAAATATATTTATTATTGATTAGATCAATCCCCTTTTGTGGATTGATCATGTCAGGTATTGTAAATGACCAAATCCCCTTTTTCGGATTGGTCAAACCCTAATTGTAATAGGCTAAATAAGAAGTCAACCCCAAAATATATTAAAGAAGCCCCATAATATATTAAAGGTGGTTATAACCACCTAGAAGAAGAAGTCGGCCCTGCTAGTGAAGAGACACTTCCACACGTGCCAAAATTGTATAAATAAGAGAGGCCATTGCCTCATTTAGACACACACTCAACTCACTCATCTAGTGCGCAAGTATTGAAGGAAGTTGCAGTTACCAGTTGCCGAAAGAAGGAAGAGAGAGAGGCGTGTTGCTTAGTGTTGGATATTCTCTGTTATCTGATTCATTATCTTGGCATTGTATTGGCTATCTATATTAAGGAAGTTTTGTTGGGTTTTCTTCCCCTTGAGGGTTTCCCAAGATAAATTTTTATGTACTCTTGTGATTGTGTTTCTCTTAGTGATCCTGTCTATGCTATTGTTATCTAGTAAATTGAAAGTAACCTAATAATAGCAGAAACTTTAACATGGTTTCAGAGCTAAGCTGAAGAGAGCATCTTTCATAGGAAAAAGAAAAACGTCACTATTGTCGTACATGAAAATTAGGGCTTTTTATTGAAGAAGGTTTTCAGCCCCAAATCCATCTAGAAAGGTGTGTCCTACCTCAAGGAACATTTTGGCATATTTAGCGCACATTTTCAGTGGCTAGATCTCTCGAAAAGTGAAACCCTAGTTTTCATAAAGTACCAAAAGTACCAAAAAACCAGAGTACCAAAAGTACCAGAAGTACCAGAGTACCAGAAGTACCAGAAAACCAGAAGCACCAGTCCAGAAATCAACAAATCATGTTTGAAGGGGTAAAATTTGGATTTTCAGAAATCTGACTATACCAGCATACTCACCTTAGTCTAGCGCATCTTTTGGTGAGTTCAGTTTTCATATCCAAGAAATTTGTTTTTTTTATTATTTCTATAGCCTGGAGGGCTAGGGTTTCTTCTACAAGAAAGAATGGCTACCAACATGAGGGTAGAAGATAGGCTGGAAGGATCTAGAAACTTCAGATCTTAGAAGCATGGGTTGTAGATGATTCTAGACGAGAATGATCTCCTAGAACATGTTACAGTGGGTGTACTAGAACCAGAGGAAGAAGATCAAAAGACCAAGCATAAGAAGAATGAAAAGAAAGCAAAGAGAATCGTGTCAGATTAAGTAAAGGATCACTTGATCCCTCATATATCCGAACTACAGACAACAAGGCAAATGTATGAAGCACTCAACAGATTATATGAAAGCAAAGACATTAGCCAGAATCTTACCTTAAGAAATCATCTTCGTAATATGAAGATGGACAACTCAGAATCTGTCACATTCTATCTTATGAGAGTTTCTTAGATCAGAGATCAGCTTGCAGCTATTGGAGATGTCATTAGTGACAAATAACTTGTAACCACAACCCTAAATGGGTTTCCAACATTTTGGATTCCTTTTGTACAAGGAGTGTGTGAAAGAAGCAAGTTACCCAAGTTTGATCAGTTATGGGCAGATTGCACACACGAAGAATCTAGACTTGCAGACCAACAAAAGAGATTAATTGTTGACGAAGAGGAAGCTCTTACAGTTCAAAAGAATAGAAGAAGTTTCTTCAGGAAGAACAATAAAGAAGCTAACTCCGTAAGAGTTCCAGATAAGAAAAAAGATGTTTCAAAGATCAGATGCTACAACTGTCAAAAGTTGGGACACTTTTCCTATGACAGTCCTCAAGGAAAAGGGAAAAGAAAGTATCAAACACATGTGGCAGAGGAAGAGGAATGTCCTCTCTCAAAGAAAGCTTTAGTATAAATTAAGGATTATGTACTTTAAGTTGAAGATAGTTGATCTGAAGAAAGATAGCAAATGGTGGAGTCCGTGGAGACTCCCCACACAAAAACAAAAGATAAGTATTCATGTTTATTGTTAGTATCTTGTTTACTTTAATACTTTATAATTACAGGTTAGTTTTTTGTGAGAATGTTAATTAACCTCGTTTTATTTCAATGTCTATGCAGACTTATGAAGGAAGTATCAAAAAAGAGGAGGAAGAAAGAGATAAAATAATTATTTTAGCTATGATCACTCATGAGAGTGACAAAGAAAGCATATTGTAAGTAAGTTTACAAGTCTTGGAAGAAAGAACTTATGCCGTGACTTGCAAACAACATGAGAAAGACATATGATATGGTGACAGTCAGTAAAGACCAGACAATATCCAGTATTTATATAGGAGCAGGAGGCTCCTAAAGATGCAGAACAAAAATATTCAAAATGAAGAAAAAGATGGATACTCAGATATAGTGGATGAGATGCAGGGAACTATAGGTTGCTCCACTACCATTCTTATAGATGCAGAGGGAGCAGGTTGATCCAGTATGAAGACAAAAAGAAAGAAATATTCGAACTCAAGAAGGCACCCAGGATATTACAGAAGAAAACTTCAAGGATGATAATTAGAAGCTATTAGCTTGGTGCA
>ML792599.1:66777-88103 GCA_009831015.1 Picea engelmannii
ACTTCTGATGATTTATAGATATGCCAGTCAATGATCATGATGCCAGATGACCAAGTGGATGCCTCCAGTTATCCAGTTAATGATGATTACCCAGTTGATGATGTTATCCAGTTGATGTTGTTATCCAATTGATGATGTTGCCCAGTTGATGATGTTATCCAGTGGATGTTGCTACCTATTTGATCTCGACATCCAGTGACCTATCAAAAGATAAAGAATATCCTTCTTGTTAAGAGGGAGTGTTAAAATATTGTGTAACTGCAAAGAATATTCTTATCCCCTTTTGTTGATAAAGATAAAATATATTTATTATTGATTAGATCAATCCCCTTTTGTGGATTGATCATGTCGGGTATTGTAAATGACCAAATCCCCTTTTGTGGTTGGTCAAACCCTAATTGTAATAGGCTAAATAAGAAGTCGACCCCAAAATATATTGTAATAGGCTAAAGGTGGTTATAACCGCTCAGAAGAAGAATTTGGCCCTGCCAGTGAAGAGACACTTCCACACGTGCCAGAATTGTATAAATAAGAGAGGCCATCGCCTCATTTAGACACACACTCAACTCACTCATCTAGTGCGCAAGTATTGAAGGAAGCTGCAGTTACCAGTTGTTGGAAGAAGGAAGAGAGAGAGGCGTGTTTCTTAGTGTTGGATATTCTCTGTTGTCCGGTTTATTATCTTGGCATTGTATTGGCTATCTATATTAAGGAAGTTTTGTTGGGTTTTCTTCCCCTTGAAGGTTTCCCAGGATAAATGCTTATGTACTCTTGTGATTGTGTTTCTCTTAGTGATCCTGTCTATGCTATTGTTATCTAGTAAATTGAACGTAACCTAATAATAGCAGAAACTTTAACACATCGCTCCCCCTGTAACCATGCCTATGTGATCTTTCTCCAAGAATTTACCTTTGCATATGATAAATCTCTCCCCCTTTGTCATCAATGGAAAAGGTATCTTTCCATCCAGAGCTGCTCCTCCTGACTAAATTCTTCCTAAAATTGATCTCCCAAACTGAACTGTCCTCTTTATGGTGCTTCCTCATGTAAATCTAAGACATATAAGATAACCATTCAAAAGTATTCATTTTGTTGGAAATATTGTCATTGATATCAACTGTCATTGATGTCGGCAGTCGATCATATGATCTGTTCTTAAATGACAGATGAGATTGTCATTGATGTCAACAGTATATCAATCAGTAGAATATGTCATACATTATGCAGATAAGGAAAAGCACAAGCTCAGGAGGAGGATAAAACAGGACAAGCGAGCAGTATGAAGACCAAAGCTCAGAAGGAAGAGCGCATTGCACAGTATATCAGGTTGCAAAAGAAATTCATGATTATTGTTGATCACGATAGGATCAACAATCCTATGATAAAATCCTAGGGGGGTTAGCAAACACAGAGATCAAAGCTCAGGAGAACTAGCGACTGACTATATTAAAGATCAGGAGAGTTAGTGAATGAAAAGCCTCAACAGCCGTCCGATCAGAGTGAAGAAACCTCAACAATCGTATGATCAGAATGAGAAGATCAGTAGCTGTCTGATCAAAGATTTTGACTATGTTGATCGTCTAATACAACGCACATCGGTCATTTGAGTGACCGTGGGCTTGAGGACCATTGAAATATCATGACCGTTGATCTGCTTCAAGAATACTCGTCAGCCGTCGAATCCAGTGGAGATGCAAGGAGGATAAGCCCAAGAGTTAGTTAACACTCCAAAGCAACGAAATGATCTGATCCGTTGGATCAAGAGGACATGTGGAAAGTGATTGTAATTTCGCTAACTCGCAGATCAGGAAAGTCAAATACAATGTTGCATGAACTCACGAAACGCGAAATCACGATATGATCTGGACCATTGGATCATGGAGGGTCATGGACCATCGATCCAACATAAGCAGATATCAGGAAATCGGATATCGAAAAATCAGGAGTCAGAAGAAGGGAGGTGCTCTAACCTTTGAAATACCAAAACACGAAATCATGATAAGATAAGGACCGTTGATCAGGAGGAGCGACGTGGGTCGTCGATCTGACGAGAGTGGCATACCAAATTTCGAGAATTTGGAGATTGCGAGTTGAGATAATGGAGCATGCTTCTTGAAATATGTATGACATGTGGCAGCCAATAGGATGGTGACACGTCATCAAGCAACATAAGCATTTACATTACTTCGGGAGTCCTAATTCGGGATATTTCACCACTAAGAAAGTACTCTATAGTCTAGAAGTCTGGAAGTCGAGAGTTACCACTTCAAGAGTTTTTAGTTGTAAGAAAAAACTCCAACATCACAAAGTCCCGAACGTCGAAACGTCGAAAGGGACTATTAGAGGTCACGAAGATTCGAAGACAAAAACAATGAAATCCCGACAGCCACACATATAAATGCTTGATTAAGACACAACCGTTCGATTAAGGAAAGAAGGGATCGGATTAAGCTTTAAGGTGGACCGTTGATGTATCTTCATGATATAAACATGAATCGTCCGATTGTATCGGAAATATCATAATCGGGAATTTTTAAATGTAGTAAGTCATGAAGACTTGATGGGAAAAGCACCGAAATCCTGACAGTCGTCCATATCAATGGGTAATATAAACCGTCTAATTGTTTTGGCAATTTTGTGATCGTGAGTTTTGTAATATTGGAATTCACGATAACTCGAAGGGAAAAGTACCAAAATCCTGTCAGTTATCCATCTCGTCGGGAGATTGAATCACAACCGTTGATTTGATAAAGCGCTCAAGCACTCGTTCAATCTTAGCATTCGGTCACCGTCATTGGTCATATGCTATACGAATATTAAAAGAAAATTATAACATGTCGCTATAATTGGTAAAGCACGTGGTTATGTAATGCACGGTCATATGTGATGGTTTGAAGGAAGTGCCTTCACAGAATCTGGTCTCTATAAATATAACAGAGATTAGGCATCGAGTGTAAAGGATTAAATTGATCCATGACTGTGATCAATTTATGACAAAAATGAACCGATATAAAGTCATTATTAAAAGAGAATAAATCATGAAAATATGAATAAATAATAAAAAGAAAAATGATATTAATTAAAGTTTAGATTATCATTTTAAATGAAAAGGTACAATGGTTCAAATAAAGGGACATGTTGTTTTAAATTTCACACCAGTTTGAAGATTATATAAACGAGAAAAAGTGGTGAGAAGAAAGTGTCTCTGCAGACCAGAATAGAAGATAAAAAGTTGAAGCAGATTCCAAGAAGACATCAAAGGAAAGAAAATGTGAATAACGGAGAGAAGATAAAATGCAGTTCAAAATAGAAGTTAAATAATTTGAAGCAGATTCCAAGAAGATATCAAAGGAAAGAAAATGTGAATAACAGAGAAGATGAAATGTGGTGATGAGTGTCTTAAAGTATATCTCTAATCATTGATTCTATAATGGATCACTACTACTGGAGTTGAATAGACTCTAGTTGGATAGAATGGGTTCTATCAACAAGTTGGGTCTTGGCTGAGAGTTGGTGCTCTCCGAGGATTTGGTGCTAAAAATAAAATCCTTGATTACATATTCATATTAATATGTTCATATTTATTATACAAAAGCTTACAAAACATCTGGTGTCTTTGTGTTCATTGTAATTATGATGTGATTGTTCTTAATCTGCTCAATTATGTTTTAACTGGTAACTTGTGAAAAGAAATTGTTAAAATAATCCACACACTAATTCACCCCACCCCCCTCTTAGTGTGGGTCGTGTGTTCTTCAATTGGTATCAGAGCGAGGTTCCTTCAAACATAGTTTAAACACTGGAAGGCAGATCCTGAAGAAATGGGTGGAAACATGTCTCTCTCCGCAATTGAAGCTCTTTTATTCGATGGAACAGATTATTCCTCATGGAGAGAAAATATGAAACAGTTTTTGAAGTCAAAAGGATCTGAGGTTTGGAATTCAGTAGTAAGCAATCCCTAGTACTTAACTACATCAAATAATCTATCCAAAATTACAGTCCAAAGAAGAGCAAGGAACAACAATGAAGTGGCATTGAATATTCTTCTCAATGGATTATCAGATACAGTCAAGACAAGCATAGGACTATGCACATTCGCCAAGGACTTATGGATAAAGTTAGAAAATATGTATCAAATCAAAAATAAAGACACAAGAGACATTCCTATCAAGGATGAAGATGAAGACTCAACCATTAATAAAATTAAGGACTCTCCACAATATTTCGATTGCAATAGCAGTGACATCGAATCCTCCTCTGCAAGTAAAGAAGAAGACTCAGATACAATAACAAAATGTTTTGTTAGCATTTATCCCATGGAAGAAGAAGAATAAGAACTATCAAAGGCCAAAGAAAAGGTTGATTGGAGTTTCCATGAATACCTCTATCACCATAATGAATCAGACTATAGCTATCTTCATGACTACACTCAAGAATTTCTTGAAAAGAATCAAAAACATGTCTTGAAAATAAAGGAAATGCTCAAGGACTGTGATAAGATAATATATGAACAGGAAAATCAGTTAGAAGAGAGAGAAGAGGAGATCGAGAAGCTGAAGAAATAAATTAATCAAGTAAAAGAAAAAGAGAAGGAAAATGATGAGCTTGGAAATCAGAAGCATATCCTGGAAATAAAAGAAAAGCTCAAATAAAATAAAGAAATCATATCTGAGCAAAAGATTCAATTAGAAAACAAAGAAGATGAGATCAAAAGATTGAAAACAAAAGTTGATGGTCTAACAGAAGAAAATCAACAGAATGAAAAATGAAATTAGTCAAGCAAAAGAAGAAAATAAGGAAGATGATGTCTCAAGCAAAAACATTGTAGATCTAAGGGAACTAAGGGAAAACTATGTCAATCTTAAAATCCAACTTGAAGAAGTCAAAAGGAGAGAAGAGGTAGTAAGGAACCAATTGGACAAAAAGGAAGAATCCTGTCATGAGCTGTTAGTAGAAGTTGTGAATCTTAGAAAGAAGGTTCAGAAGTCAGACACCCAAAACAAGTTCTTGATCAGCTCCATGACCCTGGATGAGATCCTGGATAGTCAGAGATCACCAAGTGAAAAATCTGGCCTTGAATACAATAAGGAAAAGATCAGTATCCCTAAGATGTCTGACACAGTTCCTTCAGTTGTAAAGGATGAATGCAGGTCTGAAACAACTTCTTCATTTGCAAAAAGTAAAAGAAGGTATGACTCAGTTTCTACACATTCAAGAAATAAAAGCAACACTATAAAGTTCAGAATATATGATCATGGAAGACATCCATAAGCTATTCATAGTCCTCAAAGAAAGTTCAGAAGGGAGACACCTTCATGGATGAATCAAAGAAGGTATGAGAGTGTCTTTAAAGGTTATTGTTTTGCTTGTAATGAATATGGTCATAAAGCCTTCGACTGTAGGCATCATGAAAGAAAACAAATTGGTAGGTTCAACAACAATATAAGATGTTGGAACTGCAATCATGTTGGGCATATCACTGCACATTGTTAGACTATGAGATGCTATAGCTGTGGTGAATATGGTCACAAAGCCTATAACTATTGGAACTCAAGAAAACAGTTAATAAGAAATGCTTCACACAATATGACAACAAGAGTAAATAAGAAGATATGGAAAATAAAATCCCAAGTACCAAATAAGAAAGATGAGGAAAATATTGCTCCTGAAATTGATGAAGTTAATAATAGGAGTTTGGGGGATAAAACTTCTAGTAAGGAATATTCTCAAAACAAGGATAAAGAATCTTCTGGTGCACACAATGATGACATTGATGATGAATCTTCAATCCTAGAACAACAAAAAGAAGTTACAGATAATCCCATTTTGCACAAAATCTTAAGGTCATTACCTATGAGATATAATGCAAAGATTTCTTCAATTAAAGATAGATATGATCTAAATACACTCACAGTTGATCAGCTCCATGGACTCTTTACAACATATGAAATGAGAACAGGGCATGATAAATCAGCAAAAGATGAAATAGATTTCAAAGCATCCGACACAAAGATAAATCAAGAGAAAAAACCTCAATCCAGCCATCATGAAGAATCTGATGTAGAAGAAGCCAATTTCATTAGAAAACTTCAGAAAGGGTCAAGGAAGTACAAAGGCAAACCTCTTTACAAATGTTTTAACTGTGGAAAAGTTGGTCATTTTGCATCCAAGTGTCCCTATCCCAATGAGGACCCTAAAAATGAAGCTAATTATCTGATGGAAACTCCATCAATTAGTATTGATATTGGAGGGAAGTTGTAAGCACATCAGTATTCATATTGAACAGAGGTCATATCAAGATTAACAGTAGTAAAACTCCTTGTGAACCATGTTTGGGAGAGCTCATTCTGTAAAATACTTCAAAGTCTTTGGAAGTAAGGGTTATATCAAAAATATTGAGAAGAATCTCTGAAAATTTGATGCCAGATATGATGAAGGTATCCTTCTTAGATATGATACTACCAAGAAAGCATACATGTTCTACAATCTTAGATTACATAAGATTGTTGAGAGTACAGATGTCAAGGTGGATGATATAAAAACAATTGGTAGAGATCAATGAGAATCGATGAACAGAACCAAGGGTTGTTTGAAAAAAGGATGAGCTACAATTGCGCAGTGATCCAGTATCCACAACAACAGTATTCTGATGTACAAAATGAGGTACATGACATCCTGTAAAAAAAAAAAAACATGAGGAGAAACTTTGTCAGAAAATGATACCCTTTATAGAAATAAAGGGGGAGAACAGTTAGTAAAAACTCAAGTGAAGTTTTGGTTAGTAAATAAGAAAGTAATTAGATTAAATATTAAAAAGACTCGATCACTACAAAAATTTGTATCAAGAAATACTACTCATTTGAAACACCAAAAAAAATATATATATATCCCAATCAACTAAGATAAGAAGTTAGTAAATCAACAGGGGAAGAAACCCTGTCAAGAAGATCTACCTTTTCAGAAACAAAGGTCGAGAATAGTCAGAAAGAGAGAAAGCATATTGACAGGGGAAGTCATTCAACTATGATTGGCAGAACATGTATGTAGGAATATTTACCCAAGGTTAGTCTGGTCAGTAACATACAGAGCTTACCACAGGTGGCAGATATTTTTGCAAAAACCCTTAAAACAGATATGTATTGAATATCTCAGGGAGAGATAGCAATCAACGACAGGAGGAGTCATTCTGTTATAACAGGAAAAGATTGATTATAGAATGAGTTACCAGTGGTCAGAGAAGTACTTATAAAGATAGATCATAGGAGAAGAAACCCTTTTCCATTGATGTCAAAGGGGGAGAGAAACTTCATATAAAGGAAAACTTCATAAAAGGAAAGCATCAACATAAGGGGAGTTTTGTATATGAATTTAGTGTGTTGACCTCAATGACAAAGGGGGAGATTGTTGGAAATATTGTCATAGATGTCAATAGTCATTGATGTCGACAGTCGATCAGATGATCTGTTGTTAAATGACAGATGAGATTGTCATTGATATCAGCAATATATCAGTCGGCAAAAGATGTCATACATTATGCAGAGAAGGAAAAGTGCAAGATCGGGAGGAGGATAAAACAGGACGAGCGAGCAGTATGAAGACCAAATCTTAGAAGGAAGAGCGCATTGCACAGTATATCAAGTTGCAAAAGAAATTCGTGATTATTATTGATCACGATAGGATCAACAATCCTATGATAAAATCTCAGGAGGGTTAGCAAATGCAGAGATCAAAGCTCAGGAGAAATAGTGACTGACTATATTAAAGCTCAGGAGAGTTAGTGAATGAAGAGCCTCAACAGTCGTCCGATCAGAGTGAAGAAACCTCAGCAGTCGTCTGATCAGAATGAGAAGATCAACAGTCGTCCGATCAAATATTTTGACCATGTTGATCGTCTGATACAACATACATCAGTCATTTGAGTGACCGTGGGCTTGAGGACCATTGAAATATCATGATCGTTGATCTGCTTCAAGAATACCTATCAGCTGTCAGATCCAGTGGAGATGCAAGGAGGATAAGCCTAGGAGTTAGTTAACACTCCAAAGCAGCGAAATGATCTGATCCGTTGGATCAAGAGGACATGTGGAAAGTGATTGTAATTTCCCTAACCCGCAGATTAGGAAAGTCAAAGACAGTGTTGCATGAACTCGTGAAACGCAAAATCACGATATGATCTGGACCATTGGATCATGGAGGGTCATGGACCGTCGATCCAACATAAGCGGATATCGGGAAATCGGGAGTCAGAAGAATGGAGGTGCTTTAACGTTTGAAATACCGAAACACGAAATCACGATAAGATAAGGACCGCCGATCAGGAGGAGCGATGTGGGTTGTAGATCTGACGAGAGTGGCATACCAGATTTTAGGAATTCAGAGATTGCGAGTTGAGAGAACGGAGCATGCTTCTTGAAACACTAAAACATGAATTTGCGATCCAATCCAGACCATTGGATCGAGAACGAATCCTGGTCGTTGAGCCAGAGGACACATGGCTTTGGTTCAACCCTTCGCTGACTGGAAAGTCAAAAACTGGAAGTGCTAACCTTCCAAATAGTGAAACGTGAAATCGCGATAGAATTGTGGGTCGTCGGATCTTGAAAGCATTGGAGGGCCGTTGGATTTGAACCAAGGAAAAATGACTCAACAGACCACATCAGCTAAGCACATGTGGCACAATAAGACACTGACAAGTGTCAAGTTGATACAATATTTCAGGTACATGAAAATCACGAATATGTATGACACGTGGCAGCCAATAGGCTGCTGACATGTCATCAAGTGACGTAAGAATTTACGTTACTCCGGGAGTCCTACTTCGGGATATTTCACCACTAAGAAAATACTTTATAGTTCAAAAGTCTCGAATGTCGAAACTCTGAAAGGGACACACATCAGATGATCCATAGTATCGAGAGTTACCACTTCGAGAGTTTTTCCTTGTAAGCAAAAACTCCAGCATCACGAAGTCCCGAACGCCGAAACGCCGAAAGGGACTATTGGAGGTCACGAAGATTCGAAGGGAAAAACAACGAAATCCTGGTAGCCACACATATCAATGCTTGATTAAGACACGGTCGTTCAATTAAGGAAAGAAGGGATCGGATTAAGCTTTAAGGTGGACCGTTGATGTATCTCCGCGAGATAAACGTGAATCGTCCGATTATATTGACGATACCATAATCGGGAATTTTTCAATGTAGTAAGTCATGAAGACTCGATGGGCAAAGTGCTGAAATACCAACAGTCATCCATATCAGTGGGTAATATGAACTGTCTGATTGTTTCAGCGATTTCATGATCGTGAGTTTTGTAATATTGGAATTCACGATAACTCGAAGGGAAAAGTACCGAAATCCTGCCAGTCATCCATCTCGTCAGGAGATTGAATCACGACCGTTGATTAGGTAAAGCGCTCAAGCACTCATTCAAGCTTAGCATTCGGTCACCACCGTTGGTCATATGATATAAGAATATTAAAATAAAATTATAACATGTCGCTATAATTGGTAAAGCGCGTGGTTATGTAACACATGGTCATATGTGATGGTTTGAAGGAAGCGCCTTCATGGAATCTGGTCTCTGTAAATATAACAGAGATTAGGCATCGAGTATAAAGGATTAAATTGATCCATGACTATGATCAATTTATGACAAAAATGAACCGATACAAAGTCATGATTAAAAGAGAATAAATCATGAAAATATGAATAAAGAAAAAAAAGAAAAATGATATTAATTAAAGTTTAGATTATCATTTTAAATGAAAAGGTACAATGGTTCAAATAAAGGGGCACATTGTTTTAAATTTCACACCAGTTTGAAGATTATATAAATGAGAAAAAGTGGTGAGAAGAAAGTGTCTCTGCAGTCCAGAATAGAAGATAAAAAGTTGAAGCAGATTCCAAGAAGACATCAGAGGAAAGAAAATATGAATAATAGAGAGAAGATAAAATGCAGGTTAGAACAAAAGTTAAATAAGTTGAAGCAGATTCCAAGAAGATATTAGAGGAAAGAAAATGTGAATAACAAAGAAGATGAAATGTGGTGATGAGTGTCTTAAAGTATATCTCTGATCATTGATTCTATAATCGATCACTACTACTGGAGTTGAATAGACTCCAGTTGGATAGATTGGGTTCTATCAGAAAGTTGGATCTTGCGCCAAGCTGGGTATTGGTTGAGAGTTGGTGCTCTCCGAGGAGTTGGTGCTTCTCATTTTAGTTGGTGCTAAAAAGAAAATCCTCGATCACATATTCATATTAATATGTTCATATTTATTATACAAAAGCTTATACAAAACATCTAGTGTCTTTGTGTTCATTGTAATTATGATGTGATTGTTCTTAATCTGTTCAATTATGTTTTAACTGGTAACTTGTGAAAAGAAATTGTTAAAATAATCTACACACTAGTTCACCCCCCCTCTTAGTGTGGGTCATGTGTTCTTCACATTTTGGAGTAGAAATTACTCCAAGTCTCTAGCGAAGATACTTAAAGGCTTCCCGTGGAAGCGGTTTTGTAAAGATGTCTGCCACTTGTTCTTTTGTGCCCACATATTCAACTCTATTGTTCTTCTCTGCAACTTGTTCCCATAGAAAGTGATACTTGATTGGAATGTTCTTCGTCTTCGAGTGCATCAGGGGGTTCTTTGAGATATTCATGGCTCTTATATTATCACAATAGATTGGAATGGGCTCATCATACTCAACCTGTATATCTGTCAAAGTTTGTTTCATCCCTAGAACCTGAGTACAACATCTTGTTACTGCAATATACTATGCTTTAGCTGTAGATAAAGGTATTGATGATTGTTTCTTTCTTATCCAAGATACTAAACACTCACCCAAGTAGAACGTTTATACATTGGTGCTTCGTCGATCATCAATGCAACCTGCCCAATCTGCATCTGTGTAGGCAATAAGTGATAGACCTTTTCCTTTTTGATACCATAATCCAAACTCTTATATTCCTTTGAGATATCTAAAAATCCTCTTCACTTCTAAGACATGTGATTCCTTTGGTGTTGTTTGAAATCGTGCCACATGTCCAACTGCTTGCATTACATCTGGTCTAGATGTTGTCACATATAGTAAGCTACCAATCATTGATCGGTATTGCCCTCTGGTCTGTAGACTTTGAATCATCATCTTTGCTCAACTTGCAACTAGTTTGCATAGGAGTGGTAACTAGTTTGCAATATTCCATTCCGAACCTCTTTAGCATTTCTCTGATATACTTAGTTTGAGAAATAGAAATTCCTTGGTTGCTTTGACTTATTTGAAGACCCAGAAAGAATGATAGTTCTTCGAGTAATAACATTTCAAATTCATTATGCATATTCTTTGCAAGTTTCTGGCTTAACCTGTCATCATTACTTCCAAAAATAATATCATCAACATAAACTTCAATTAATAAAATACTATCTTGAGTTACCTTGATGTAGAGGTTGTTGTTTGCACTTCCTTTTTTAAACCCTGTATGTTGTAGATATTTATCCATTCTAGAATACCATGCTCTAGGAGCTGAAATCCTTCTTATTGTTCAATGTAGAATTCTTCTTCAAGTTCTCCATTCAAAAAATATGATTTCACATCCATCTAATACACTTTAATATTCTTGGAGCATGCATAATTTAAGAGAAATCATATTGCTTCCATTTTGGAAACTGGGGAAAATGTCTCTTCAAAGTCGATTCCTTCAACCAGTGCGTATCCTTTACATGCCAATCTAGCTTTGTTCCTTGTAACATGTCCATCTTCTTTCAATTATTTCTGAAAACCCACTTTGTGCCAATCATATTCTTATTCTTTGGTCTTGGAACCAATTCCCAAGTGTCATTCTTCTCTATTTGATCTAATTCTTCATTCATGGCCTTATTCCATAATTCATCCTTGCTGGCCTCTTCAAAATTGTTTGGTTCAATCGTAGATAAGAGTGCTAGGTGAATTTGTTCTGGTGAACAGATTCTTCTTCTATTCTCAACTCCTACATCTTTGTTTTCGATAATATAATCTGAAGGATGATTCTTCTGTACTCATTTGCTAGGTGTCTTTGGAGGCACTTGCTGAACTTCCTCTTCTACTTCTGTTTGATCTTCTTCATCTTCCCCTTCTACTTCTTCTTCATTTTTTTCTTCTTCTTCGTAAATTTGTTCCATTGACTCATTTTCTTCTTATTTTAATTCTCATTCACATGTTTCATCAATTGTTGCATTGATTGTTTCCACAACTTTATTCAACCTCATATTGTAACACTTGTATTTTTTTCTTGTACTTGAGTAACCAACAAATACTCCTTTGTCCACATGAGAGTCAAACTTTCCCATCCTGACATATTCTCTTTTGATGTAGCATTTGCTTCCAAATACTCTGAAGTGCTTCACATTTGCTAGTCTTCCTTTCCATAGCTCATATGGATTTTTGTCATTGTTATTTCTAAGAATTACTCTATTTTGAATGTGACTTGTTGTATGCATTGCATGTGTCCAAAACAAATATCTATCAATTTGGAATCCATTAACATTGTTCGAGCCACTTCCTATGTAATTATCATCCATTATGATAATGTTCCTTTGTCTTTGAACCACTCTCTAAACCAATCTATAAATGCATGATATCATCCACTGTCATATATTTTTCCAAAGCTCTACTGCACAACTGTCCATAATACTAACCCATTTATCACTATACTATCATGAAGTCTTCACTACTACAACTAATTAATCTATCAAATTGTACTTTTGTTAATTGACTACTCTGGATCTGTCTGCTCAAATTTTGCAAGTTGCTTGAAGGATGGTTCTTTGGTCTGTCGCAGCTAACGCATAAACTCCCCCTATCTAATATTCATATAACTTGGGAGTATCTAAGCCAGATGTCTTAGAACAATTCATGCTCTCATGTGTATTCATCATCAACTTCATTGGTAGATTCATCATCTCTCTGAGCTATGACTTCTTTTTCTTTGTGGATTCATCTTTCACTACAATGCCTGAAAGTATAATCTCTTGAACTTGTTCCTTATTTACATGTCATTCTTTTCTTTCAGATATTTTCCAAACCTTTTTGTATCTGACGTCTTTCTTTTTCTTTGTATAATTTTCTTCATCTCGTTTTATTGTCAATCTTGCGATCTATGGGACCTGGTCTTTGTTCACTTTTTCTTTGTGTTTTCTTATCCATACTTTTTTATATCTGATATCAGTGTTCTCTTTCATGGAAGTATCGATCATGCTTCTACAATCACTAGCTATGTGTCCATAGTTATGACATTTGTAACATTCAATGTTACGTGGAGCCACATAGGCACTTCTTGCTTGAACATTTCTTTTATAATCCCTGTAATCTACAACCTTATGTCCAAAATTAGTACGATAAAAACAATGACCATAAAATAAATTTGCATACCTGGGAGTGAATGATCTACTTTGTGGTGTAGTCCTTATGAATTTCTTCCTTGACTGATCATGATCATTATTTAAG
This sequence comes from Picea engelmannii, assembly GCA_009831015.1. NCBI lineage: Eukaryota > Viridiplantae > Streptophyta > Pinopsida > Pinales > Pinaceae > Picea > Picea engelmannii. Next base: position 80,262 of record ML792599.1, read on the forward strand.
CTTCTTTTTGGCTTGAACATGGATGGTCTTCTTGAAGATGTATCTTCAACAGTTTTCTTAGATTCTGGTTGACCATGATTCCTTTCTTTGAGTACTTCTACATAAATCTTTCTATTTTCTTCATTCTTATTTTCTAGCAACCTAGAGTGCTTCTCTTCATGCTCTATAACTGATGTGGAAGTTTTTGTCTCTTCTATGTTCTTGTTGAGCTTGACGATTTTACTTCTCAATGTGACAACTTCTTCTTCAAGCTTCTCAACCTCTTCTTCTTTCTTCATTATCTGAGACTTCATGACTTCTTCTGTCATATTCGCTTCTTCAAGATGAATTTTTAATGGGATCGTTTCTTCTTCAAGTCCTTTCTCTTCTTTACCAAAATATGCCTCAAGCTAGTTTAGATCGTTAGTTATTTCATTAAGATGATATGTCAATATATTCTCTCTCATTTCTTCTTCTTCATTTTGTGATGCTATGTTGGCTTCCAAATATTGTTTTTGATATTCAATATTTTCTTCAATCGTTTCGGCTTCTTCTAGCTGAGTTCTTAAGTTCTCGATGACCTGTTGGGCTTCTTCAAAAATGCGAACACTTTCCTTTTGTTTCATCAATTCTTTCTTGAGTGACTTGTTTTCTTCTCTTTCTTTTCTTAGTTCATCTAAAGTACTAATCAATTCTGCTTCATAATTGTCTTCTTTTTCAATTAGTTTTTCTGTCTCATTTCCTTCATGGAATTCTATTTCAAGATGTCCGTGTTTTTCACAATTAAAGCAAAAAAACAGACATCTGTTGATTATGTACTCTTCATCTTCTGAATATGTTTGACATGGTGAACATAATTCTTCTTTATTTTTACCTGCATCTTCTTTGGCATTTTCTGAATCTGCGATGGGTGAAGAATATATGTCATGTAACTTATCCCAAAGTTCTTTGGCTGATGAACATTTACCAACCTATTCTCTTACCGGATTAGGTAATCCTTCCCAGATGAAATCTATTGTTATTTTGTTATTATTCTTCAATTCCTTCTTGGCTTCACTCTTTTCCCTTTTTGAACTATCATATCCTGAAATGATTGATAGCCAAATATAATGCCCGTGTGCCTGTAAAAATACGTTCGTGTTTCTCTCCATATCTCAAACTTTAACCCATTCTAACCATTAAATAGTGGTACTCCATTCTCAGAATAATCCTTGATCTCCTTCCAGTGGTTAAACCGATTTCTGAAGGAACCTGCTCTGATACCAATTGTTGGATTACTGAGAGGGGGGGTGAATCAGTAATAGAAAAATTGAATCCTTTTTAACCATAAAATGCAAGTGTTATATCAATGTAGCATTATCATCCAATAGTTGCAGAGCAAATAAACAATGAACAAATGAGCAATCATACACATACACAGTACACCAGTGTTTTTACATGGAAACCCAAAGCGAGAGAAAACCACATAATGTTTTTTCTTATATGTATTTAAGAATTACATTCATTGGAAGCACCAAATTCCTTTGTTTTCCAGCTGCAACTGGAAGGAGGCTCCAACTCCCTAGTTTCTCAGGCTACAACCTGAGGGAAGTTCCAACTCCTCAATTGTCTGGCTACAACTAGAAGGAGGATACAACCCCCTATATTCTTCGGGTACAACCAGAAGGTGGCTACAACCACTTGTCTTTGCCCCATCCAACCTCCATGAAATATAAGTAGAATGATGGAACCACTGTCACACTATCACTGTGATATATACTATTGTAAACATGTACCAATCAACTTGCACCAAACAACATGTACCAATAACCTGAACCATGCATCAACTATTCATCAACATGTACCATCAATGAGTGCATCAACCATGCACTAAATATGTACCAATCATGCATCAAATACACATAAACTATGACTCATCAATATGTACCAACATCATCAACCATACACCTCATGTATGTGCCAACTTATCAACTACTTGTCTCAACCATGTACCCAACATGTACCTCAACCAAAATCCCTCATCAATTTCATCATCCAAATCTGATTTGTAACTTTGTAATAGACCTGGTGTATATGATCACATATCTGCAAACCTTCCTTAACTTTAACAACAAGAGACTAGCATTTTCATCAAACTTTACTTTAGTCTCACATGACTAATTTTGGATTAGTCAACAAGCCTAACTTGAAATAATCATAACTATGTACTTGTAATGAATAAATATTTGAAAATAGTACACAATGTTCTTCAATGTATTTTATGCAATTCCTCTAGGTCTCATTGCTTGGAATCTCTCAGAAAAGGACTTATAGCAAAATTGGCATACCTTGTTGAATTATGGCTTATTCTAGAGAGCGAACTTGTAGAGTGTACCCCACACAAAATATTTGTTGTATGGATCTAGAAATGGTACAAACAATACTACAAACTTTACTCTAACCAATAAATTTTGTCTTACTAAATTTGGATTTGTTATGAAGAATTTATGACGTTTTTACTTGAAACACCTGTTTTAGACTAGTTTCGGGACTAGCCACAAACCTTATTTTCCACAGAGTATAACTCCCAAAATACAACAACTCACAAGCTGAAATTTGTATCACAGCTACTTGGATATTTTTCCTTAACAACCTCCAGATTTCACGGTCTTAATTATTCTAGAAAAAACGTTATTGCAAAAATGGTGAGATGACATGTAAATAACATACCTTAGAAAGCATCATCAAAAGAATTTATCCTCCCTTGAATTTCGTCCTTCTTTACTTCACCTTCCCTTTGAAATTCGCCTTAGATATCCTTTGGTTACCTCAGTCACTTGGAGATATACAATATTCTCAAGTGTGATTAAATGAGAGACCCTTGCCTCTTATTTATACTTTTATGTAGCTTCCTCAAGGGGTTACCTTCTAACCATCTTAAACCACTTTCATTATTTTAGGGCTAACCCACTTCTAACCACTTGTCCACTTAGTAATTTCTCCAATAAATTTATTATTTAAATAATTTCTTTTTTATCCACTTTGACTTATAGTACACTCATCACTTCACTTTATTATTTAAATAATTTCTTCTTTGTAACCACTTATAGTACACTCATCACCGGAAATGGCATGACATGTTCTATCCATATAGAATAGTCTTACCTTCAAATATATAAAAACTCATACCATTATACATCAAACAAACTTGGGTCCATTACCCAAACCTTTGTGCTACCGGACTTTCTTCAAGGATTGACATCAATGACAACCAACCTAAATAATCAACAGATATTTTTAAACCTCTTAATTCTGCAAAATCTGTACGTGACAATTTTGTTAGATTTAATCATATGATAAACAAAATTGTCAAACAATGTTACAGGTCCCTTCAATTCATGAAGAATATATGTATCAGTATGCATCATATAACACTTCCATGTTATCCCTTGGTCGATAAATATTTCAATTTTTCACAGGCACTTCCTTCAAACCCCTTCCTCAGATGACCACGACTCGAAACCATGGGCTTAATCCTTCCTTAGCGTTTTTCTGTCTTTGAAAACAACAATTTGGCCACTAGACCTATTTTACTTCGACCGAAGTCTCATAGGACCAAGGGCCATGACCAAGCGCTTAGCTGATATGTGCCTATCCAGGGCTTCAGAACTTCGGGATTCAGGGGTTTCACCTTCATTAAACTTCATATTCCCCGAACTTCGAGCATCGAACTTCGAACGCAAAATTAGAACGTGAAACTTCAAATGTCGAATGTCGAACGTCGAACGTTGAACAGGTGAAGTTCTCTGAAGCTTCGCGCTTCAGATCTTTGACACTTCGATCTTCGAAGGATTTCACAACTCCTTCCAACATTTCCTCCAAACGTCGAATTTTCGAACCTTTCGGAGTCAACTTAATTATTTTTTCATCAATATGGTGGTGACACATGGCCCCACTGACAAGCGACACATGTCAAGTCACAATTAGTACATAAGGCCTGTCAAAGGTACAAAATAAATTGAAACATGGAAAGCTTAGAGTAGGTACACGTCACCCTAGGTGACATCATCATGTCGCGTCACAATGGCGCTTCGAAACTTCGGCACTTCAGGCTTCATAAGTTTTTACATGCACAACTTTTTGACTCCCGAATGTCAAACTGTCGAACCACTTGCTTCCTGGAGCTTCGAGCCTTGGGACTTCGGAGAGTCCCACACCATAGCACATCACAACACCTGAATGCCAAACTTTCTAACTCCCAAACAGGTCCACGTCACTCTGGCGCTACGGGACTTCGTCACTTTGAGCTTCGAAATATCTCACACCAGCACACTTTATAACTCCTGAATGTCGAATGCCGAAATATCGAACCAACTGAACTGTGGATGCATATCTCTGATAATGAACAGTCTGAATTGGTTTCGAACCTCGGAGAACTCTACTCTGCACAATCGCAAGCGGATTTCCCCAAACACTGAACCATCAAACCACTTGGGGAATCCAACGGTCCGCCTTCTCCCGAATGATCTACGGTGTAGATCCACTCTGGGACTTCATAGCTTCGGGGCTTCTACCTCCCTTTTGTTAAAGACATAAAAAATTTCAAAGCAACGAAGTCCAAAGGAATTGAAGGTTAAATTTTGTGCTCCTTTCTTAGATCTGATGAATGTGAAGGATATTCCTTCTCCCGAACAGATGCAATGGCCCAAATATAAACTTTTTGGCCCCAAAACCATGGTTACTGTGGTTTATTTTCTCTGTTGTCTTTCTTGAACCGTTAAACTTCTAGAGCTTCTGAACAGAGTCAAGGTGTTCCCTCGACGCCCTCCTGACACTCATGAATGCTCTAAAATTCAATGTTTTGTCCATTTCGACAACAATTCATTCTGAACTTTTTCTTCAATTTCCACTTATATGGCCTATCCAGGCTCAGTGTTTCAAACTGAAGATGCCATACCAATCTGTAATGTTCTCAGCCACCCACAGGTCGAGCTATGCTAATTCAAACCCACTCTCAGACTTCTTTCTCTTATAGTTACCTTTCAAATTAATAAGGATGCATAAAAGAAAGGAACTAAATGGCATGCACAACAATAGCCATCAAGCATGTGTATTCTAAAGACTTAACTCAACGATAAATAAATACACAGGTAAATAATACCATAACAGAGAGCACTTATATTTTATAAAAGAAGACACCAACTGGTTATAGACCAAGGACATTCCACCCAACTGTAGACATTGTTTTTCCAAGTCTCAAAAACAATGTCACCCCGAGCGAGGGCTCTAAATCCACAAGGACAGTTCCAAAGTGTTACTTGGCTTCCCAAACCAGTCAGCACTCAAGCTCCCACAAGCTTCCTAGCACCCACAACAATCCAAGTACCCAGCTCTCTTCTACCCATCCTCCACCACCCAAGAGAATGGAAACCCACCCTTCTATGCCACGCAGTACCTCAGGCTGTGCTTCTCCTTCCAGGGCTCTAGTGCAACTGGTCCAGAATATCCATGTCAAGACTCTCAGGACTCGCAGCTATGAGAAAAAATGGACACAGGACAAATCATCTCAGACATACAGGCCTTGAATCCTGGTTGGATTACACCAGCAATCTCTATAGCCAACAATACCATGGCTTCTCTTCAGCAGTTCGTCTTCCTTTCCCAAGCCAAGACACAAAAATGAGGAGAGATGAATGGGTGAAATAAATTAATGGAGTGATATCTCCACGAAAGGTGTGAACAACTATCAATGGAGTGCATGCACAAATGAATGAATGAGTGAGGCAACCAACAAAAGAACAATAATGAGGACGAAAGTGAGAGAGAGAACAAGAGAACCAACGAATGAGAAAATCAACAAACGTGAGAACCCCCCCAAAAGACCAGGGACAGGTTTATGTAATTCATGAGGATCAAGAACCTCATGGCCTTCCCCCAAGAAGCTTATGTAATTGATTTCCTCCATTAGAAAAAATGGGTATTTTAAAAATATAAAATAAATTCTTAGCCCCTAAAGCCCCCTATCTTGTGGAATCATATCCCCCTATAACTCTAGTCCTTGTTTGTCTAGTAGCCAACGATTTATTTATTATTATTAATGATCAAAAAATTACATTTCTTAAGAACATTGGCCTCTTTTAATTGTTTGGGCACTCTAGCCTCTCAACAATTAACAACATACATTATTTAATATGGGGCTCAAAACCTGGGGTGTTACATCCCTGAACACTCCATTCATCAAACACATAAAAATTGTTGGGGCATTTGATAGTCCAAATGTCACTACTGTGAATTCATAATGCCCATATCTTGTTATGAATGTTGTATTGTTGATGTCTTCTTCCCTTATCCTTACTTGATGATAGACTGATCTCAAGTCAATCTTTGAAAATATTCTTGTACCCTTCAGTCGATCAAACAAATCATCAATTTTTGGAAAAGGATACTTATTCTTTATGGTAACCTTATTAAGTTGTCTAAAATCAATACACAGCCTTAAGGTTCCATCCTTCTTCTTCACAAAAAGAATTGGGGCTCCCCAAGGTGACACACTTGGGTGTATATACCCCTTTTTTAACAAATCTTCAAGCTTCATATGTAACTCCTTCAATTTTGGTGTACCCATTTTGTATGGTGTCTTAGAAATTATGGGAGATCCTGGCACCAAATCAATAGAGAAATCAATGTCTCTCTTTTGTGGAAATCCTGGGATTTCTCTAAAAACATCTTCAAAAACCCTCAAGATCGGATGGTCTTCAATGCTTCCACTTTATCTTTTCCTGCCTCCTCCATATGGGTTGCAAACACCTAACATCCCTTCCTGAATCTCTTCTTCAATTGCATAGCTGAAATATCTCTAACAGCTACATCTCTTGGAATGCTTTGAATCTTTCCTTGATGCCCTTCCTCATCGAGACATGTGATGGTCTTGTTGTAACAGTCTAGGAAATCATGATGCTTTTCCAACCAATCCATGCTAATTAGACAGTCATATAAACCCAATGGTATGATGTTTACATATACCTTCATGTTGAGTCCATTCATGTCTATTTGATAGTCCTTAACCAACTCATTGATATTTCTCTTAGCCCCTGTGGCTAACTGAACTAACCAAGATTTATTATTCTTACTCCTTTGCAAGTGAAACATTTCAATAATGTTAGCATTTATGTAACTATGCCTAGCTCTGAAATCAATTAAAATTTCTATGGGCTGGTTATCAATATTACTTTCCACTTCGATCATGGAGGATTGATATTATTCTTGCTTGTTGTCCAAGGCTGCATAAATCCTTGGCATACTTCCTCCCATGTATTCCATTGTTTCAGCCTCTTGAATGTTGTGGATAGTCCTCATTCTTTCTCCTTTATGAGGGCATTCCTTATATAAGTGATTCTCCTCACACCCCCAACATTGAACAGGTTTTTTCCTTGGCCTTTTCCCAAATGAATCTGCATTCTTATGATCATTTTCATCTTCCTGGCCTTGTTGACTTGCTTGAGAGTTATTTTTGAAAAAGGGTGGCTTAAAACCTTTCTTCCTTTCATCCTTTTTCTCTTTCATCTTATCATTCCAAGCCTTTTTAAACATAGGCCTTCCTTTTCTTTGCTCATAAAGGTGCCTTGCTCTCCTTATGGTTTCCTCCAAGGTCTTGGGGTTGTCATATTGAATCTTGTCACTATAGAAGGAGGGTAACCCACTTAGAAACCTATGGATTTTAACCTTATCATCCTTTATGAATCTTACATACTTAAACAATTCAAAGAACTGCTTCTCATATTCCTCCTTTGTCATGGTTCCCAACTTGAGTTCAAAGAACTCTTTCATATTTCTCTCATAGTAATGTTCGGACAAATATTTCTGATGGAATATCCAACAATACTG
>ML792599.1:88116-98142 GCA_009831015.1 Picea engelmannii
AGAGGGGGGGGGGGGGCTGAATCAGTATTGCCTACTTTTACTTTTTAACTGCATCCATATTAAGCACACATATTAATTATTCAATTAAGCAATATATGATGAACACCAAACTCTTATGAACACAACATTTTATCGCGGAACCCAATAGGGAAAACCACCAACACTTCTCTATTAACTGCAAAATTATTTTTCTTACAAGTTACATAGAAAGAATATATTCTTCCTTTTCTATTAGCACCAACTGGTCAGGATGCACCCACACCCTTCGTTCACCAGCACCAATTGGTAGGAGGCTATGACCCCCTGTTTAGTCAGCTACAACTAACAAGGAAGCACCAACTCCCTCTGTTCACCAACACCAACTGGTAGGAGGCTTCAACCCCCTATTTAGTCAGCTACATCTGACAAGGAAACACCTACTCCCATTCAGGCTCCAACCCGCCCTTGCACCACCCAACCACCTTTGTTTTAAAATGCAAATCAATCTCTTATGTTCTTAATTGAACCTGGCTCATGCAACCATTGTTGTACTTTCTATTTGTCTATTGCAACCTTTGTTTGTATGGTCTTCTATACAAAGTACTGGATTGCATAACTGATGCTCTGTGTTCTTATGTTCTTGATATTCAATAATACATTGACAGGCACCTTAGAATGAACAGTTCTTCCTCTTAGACTATGCTTCTATTTTTTATCTTCTAATCTGAACCACAGAGACACTTTTTTCTCACCACTCTTTCTCGTTTATATATTCTTTAAAACGTCGTGAGTGTGAAACATTGTGTCCTCTTCATTTAACTTAACCATTATCACTGTTTATTATTCTTACGTGAAGGATTTTCATAAATTGATCACAGATATGGATCAATTTCGTCCCTTTAACTCGATCGTGAATCTCTGCAATTATTTTAGAAACTGAGTTCTGCATAGGCGCTTCCTTAAAACCATTTCTATGTGATCACAGGCGTAGAACCATGGGCTTATCAACTTTAGAAACTTATTATATTTTGCCTTTTAAATATCTTACCATATGACTAATGGTGATAACCAGATGCAAGGCCAAACGAGCGCTTTATTAGAATCAAGGGTCATGATTTAATCTCTCGATGATGAAATGGACAATAGTTGGGACTTCGGGACTTCTCCCTTCGTGACTTTAGGACTTTCAACCTGACAGATATTCCAAATAGGATTTTTTCGAATAGATCAGACAGCTCACTTTTATTTCATGTAACCATATCAATGGTCATGTTCGATCCTTACACTTATCCTTTTATTGCTTAATCTGATGGCTGGGACTTAATCAAGTATTTAGATGGATGGACACCATTTACTCTGGGACTTTGGAAATTATACTTACACTATCCTTCCACTGTAATATGATCAATGGTTGAGAATACACCCGAAGTGATCTTCAAATCAGACGACTCATGTCCACTTCGGGACTTCATCATTTAGAACTTCGGGGCTTAGGGTATCTGTTGGTGACGAAACTCCCAAATTAAAACTTCTGGAGTGAAGTAACTTGCTTACGTCACTTGATGATGTGGCATGAGCCGAGTGTTTTCCAAGTGTCACTCTGATTATTTATATGCACGTACCTGAAATGTCGATTTCAACTTGACACTTGTCATTATCTGACTATGCCACGTGTCCTTTCTTACGTGATTTGTCAACGTAATCTATCACATGTCCTTGCTGACAAGGTCTGTCACATGTCCTTGAATTAGATGGTTGAGGCTTACTTCGGGTCTTTACCTAGATTCCACATATTTACGCCACATCTCTTCTAGATCAGACGACCCAAATCCACTTCGGATGATCCGACGCTTGAGATTTACTCCAGAGGATCTGATGACTGAGATTTACTTCGGATGATCTAACGGTCGAGAATTTATTTTGGCTCTCCAGGGTTCAGGAATTTCAAATCTCAAACTGAAACTCTCAAAGAGATTTCTGCGGAGTTCATGATCTGTTGCCATGTATCCCTTTAGATCTGATGATTGATATTTACTCCGGCTCTCCAAGCTTTGGGAATCTCAAATCTCAAACTAAAACTCTCGAAGTGATTTCTTTGGAGCTCACGATCCGTCGCCACATATCCCTCTAGATCTGACGGTTGAGATTTACTCTAGCTCTCCAACTCTCCAAGCTTCGGGAATTTCAAATCTCAAACTTTTTGAGATAATTTTTAATTTGTGGATACTGTTGTCTTACTGAACACAACACAATTGTAGGTCATATTCTTCAACCAACCCTTGGTTTTGTCCATCGATTCTCATCGATCTCTAACTAGGATAACAATTGCTTTTATATCATCCACCTTGACATCTGCACTCTCAACAATATTATGTAACCTAAGATTGTAGCATATGTATGCTTTCTTGGTAGAAGCATATCCAAGAAGAATACCGTCATTAGATCTAGCATCAAATTTTATGAGATTTCTTATCAAGCCTTATAATGCAACACTTACTTCCAAAGACCTTGAAATATTTTACCGAAGGAGCTCTTCCAAAACAAGGTTCATAAGGAGTTTTATTACTATTAATCATGAGTTGACCTCTGTTCAATATGAATATTGATGTTCTTGCAGCTTCCCTCCAATATCAATACTAATTGATGGAATATCCATCAGATAATTTGCTTCATTGGGCATAGTCTTTGCAGCTTTTTGGACAGAGATTTTTTTTTTTTTAATTTTTTCTTTTAGAAGGAGTTTCAGTGTACCATTAAAATAGGATAGAAATATTTCTGAGATAATTATTACTCAAATATTATTGTCGTTATATTGTTGGAGATTCATCATCAACATCATTATTATGTGCACCAGAAGCTTCTTTATCCTTGTCTTAAGAATATTCCTTATTAGAAGTTTCACCCACAAAACTCCTATTATTAACTTCATCAATTTTAGGCATAATATTTTCATTATCTTTCTTGTTTGGTCCTTCAAATTTTCTTTTCCATGTCTTATTTATTCTTTTTGTCATATTGTGTGAAGCATTTCTTATTGACTGTCCTTTTGAGTTCTAACAGTCATGAGCTTTTTGGCCATATCCATCACAACTATAGCATCTCATAATGTAACAATGTGTAGCAATATGTCCAACAAGATTGCAGTTCCAACATCTTATATTGTTGTTGAACCTACTAATTTGTTTTCTTCCATGATGCCTACAATCCAAGGCTTTATGACCATATTCATTACAAGAAAAACAATAACCATTAAAAAAAATCCCATACTTTCTTTGATTCATCCATGAAGGTGTTTCTCTTCTAAACTTACTTTGAGTTGTATGAGTAGATTCAAGATGTCCACCTTGATTTAATCTTCTAAATATTGTAATGTTGCTTTCATTCTTTGAACATGAAGGACCTGTGTCATTCATGCTTTCCATTTTTATAAACGAAAGAGTTGAATTAGACATGTCTTCACCCTTTACAAATGAAGAACTTGCATTAGGTTTCTTAGGATTACTAATTTCTTCCTTGTTGTAGCCAAGACCGGATTTGTCATTTGGTGATATCTTACTATCCAAGATCTCATCTAAGATCATAGAGTTATTCAAGAACTTGACTTGGGTGTTTGACTTTTCAACCTTCTTTCTAAGATTCACAACTTCTGCTTCTAGCTTATGACATGATTCTTCCCTTTTGTTCAATTGGTTCCTCACTACCTCCTCTCTTCTTTTGGTTTCTTCAAGTTGGGTTTTCATATTGACATTGTTTTCTCTTAGTTCCTTTAGATCTGCAAGGATTCTGCTAAGTTCATCGTCTTCCTTGTTTTCTTCTTTTACTTGACTGATTTTATTCTTTAATTTCTCAATCTCCTCTTCTTTTTCTTCTAGCTGAATATTTTTCTCAGATATGATCTTTTGATTGTCTGAGAATTTCCTTTATTTCCAAGAAATTCTTTTGACTTTTTTCAAGAAATTCTTTAGTGTAGTCATGAAGAAAACTATAGTCTGAATAACCATGGTCATAGTGGTATTCATAAAGACTCCAATCAACTTTCTGTTTGACATTAGATAGTTCTTCTTCTACTTCTTTCATGGGATAAATGCTAACATAACATTCTTCTATTGTATCTAAATCTTCTTCTTTACTTGCAGGGTAGATTTTAATATCAACATTATTGCAATCAAAAGATTGTGGAGAGTCTTTACCTTTATTGATGACTGATTCTTCCTCTTCATCCTTGATAGGAATGACTTATGTGTCTTCTCTTTTGATTTGATACATCTTCATGGGAGGATGAGCAGATTCTTTGGAGGTATCATCACAACACGTGTCATCTTCAACATCAATATGAGTAATAGGACTTGAACCTTTAATCATGTGTACTTGTTCATATTCAAGGTCAAATTTGTTTGAAAGAATTCTTTGTAGACTGAGAATTTTATCAAGGGATTTAGTCCCTTTTTTTAATTTTTCAACAGTCTTAAGTTGATCATTTAGTTGTTTACACCTTTGTTTATATTTTCTCAGATCATCCAAAGTATACTCAAGCTCAACTTCAAGATTGAATTTTGATTCAATGTCTGAGTATTCTTCAAAAGAATCTTCATCACTAGAATTGTTGTAGACTGAACTTTGTTTTGATTGAAACACTTCTTTAGACTTTTCTTATGAGTAGAGGTGTTTCATCTTGTCCCAAAGTTCCTTTGCAGAATTACATTCACCTATATTCTCTTTGACATCGTGAGGTAATCCATCAAGGATTGTATTCATTTCCACTGAGTTACTTTTCTTGGCTTTCTTTTGAGCTGGAGTCCTTACTCTGGTTGGTGGGAAGTAATCATTGATCACTAAATTCCATACATCATGTCCCAATGCCTTCAGATAACTTTCCATTATTGTACTCCAAAATATGTATTCTTCTTTTCTAGGTATTGGAGTTCCATTCTTAGTGTAAATCCTGTGTCCATCCATGTGTGCTTAATTTGATCTTCCTTTCAGTTTGTTAGACTGTTCTTAAAGGAACCTTACTCTGATACCAATTGATGGAATATCCGACAATACTGAGAGGGGGGGGTGAATCAATATTGCCTACTTTTACTTTTTAACTTCATCCATATTAAGCACACATATTAATTATTCAATTAAGAAATATATGATGAAAAACAAACTCTTATGAACATAGGATTTTATCATGGAACCCAACAGGGAAAACCACCAACACTTCTTTATTAACTGCAAAATTCCTTTTCTTACAAGTTACATAAAAAGAATATATTCTTCCTTTCCAATCAGTGCCAACTGATTAGGATGCACCCACACCCTTCATTCACCAGCACCAACTAGTAGGAGGCTATGACCCCCTGTTTAGTCAGCTACAACTAACAAGGAAGCACCAACTCCCTCTGTTCACCAGCACCAACTAGTAGGAGGCTTCGACCCCATGTTTAGTCAGCTACAACTGACAAGGAAGCACCTACTCCCCTCTAGGCTCCAACCTGCCCTTACACCACCCAACCACCCTTGTTTTAAAATACAAATCAATCTCTTTTGGTCTTAATTGAACTTGGCGCATGCAGCCATTGTTGTACTTTCTATTTGTCTGCTGCAACCTTTGCTTGTATGGTATTCTATATCAAGTACTGGATTGCATAACTGTTTCTCTATCTTCTTCTGTTCTTGATCTTCAATAAGACATTGACATGCACCTTAGAACGAACAATTCTTCCTCTTGGACTCTGCTTCTATTTTTTTTCTTCTAATCTGAACCATAGAGACACTTTCTTCTCACCACTCTTTCTCGTTTATATATTATTTAAAATGACGTGAGTTTGAAACACTGTGTCCCTTCATTTGGACCATCGTGCCTCTTCATTTAACTTAACCATTATCACTTTTTATTATTCTTACGTGAAGGATTTTCATAAATTGATCACAGATATGGATCAATTTCGTCATTTTAACTTGATCCTAAATCTCTGCAATTATTTCAGAAACTGAGTTCTACATAGGCACTTCCTTCAAACCATTTCTTTGTGATCACAGGCGTAGAACCATGGGCTTATCAACTTTAGCAAATTATTATATTCTACCTTTTAAATATCTTACCATATGACCAATGGCGGTAACCAGATGCTAGTCCAAACGAGCGCTTCAACGCTTTATTAGAATCAATGGTCATGATTTAATCTCTTGATGATGAGATGGATGACAGTCGGGACTTCGGGACTTCGCCCTTCATGACTTCAGGACTTTCAACCTATCAAATATTCCAAATAGGATTTCATCGAATAGATCAGATGATTCACTTTTATTTCGCGTAACCAGATCAATTATCATGTTCAATCCTTACACTTATCCTTTTATTGCTTAATCCGACGGCTGGGACTTAATCAAGTATTTAGATGGATGGCCACCATTTACTCTGGGACTTCGAAAATTCTACTTACACTATCCTTCCATTGTAATATGACCAACGATTGAGAATACACCTAAAGTGATCTTCAGATCGGACGACTCATGTCCACTTCGGGAATTTGACATTCAGAACTTTGGGGCTTAGGGCATATGCTGGTGACGAAACTCTCGAAGTGACATAACTTGCTTATGTCACTTGATGACGTGACATGAGCCGAGTGTCTGCCACATGTCACTCTGATTCTTGATTTGCACGTACCTGAAATGTCGATTTCAACTTGACACTTGTCATTATCTGACGGTGCCACGTGTCCTTGCTTACATAATCTGTCAACGTGATCTGTCACGTGTCCTTGTCGACAAGGTTTGCCACATGTCATTGAATCAAATGATTGAGACTTACTTCGGGTCTTTACCCGGAGTCCATATATTTATGCAACGTCTCTTCTAGATTGGACGGCCCAGATCCACTTCGGAGGATCCGACGCTTGAGATTTAATCCAGACGATATGACGGCTAAGATTTACTTTGGATGATCTGACGGTCGAGAATTTATTTCAGCTCTCCGGCTCCCTAGGCTTCAGGAATTTCAAATCTCAAATTGAAACTCTCGAAGTGATTTCTCCGGAGCTCACAATCCATCACCATGTATCCCTCTTGATCTGATGGTTGAGATTTACTCCGGATCTCCGGCTCTCCGGGCTTTGGGAATCTCAAATATCAAACTGAAATTCTCGAAGTGATTTCTCCGGAGCTCACGATCCGTCGCCATGTATCCCTATGGATCTGACGATTGAGATTTACTCCAGCTCTCCGACTCTCCGGGCTTCGGGAATTTCAAATCTCAAACTTCCCGGAGCATAACCTCCTCACATCTCTAGACCCGGAGTGAATGATGTTCGTTTGATCGAGATCTTAGATCAACAACTCGATTTGTATGTGATGTTGCTTTGCCTTCGTTTAAATCCAACGACTCTCCAACTTTTCTTATCATATCCTTCCACTTTAGAATGATCTAATGGCTGATGGAAATTCACATAGTTAAGATCTCATATCTTTTACCTCGCTTATCCTATCCTTCCACTTAATTTGATCCGACGACTGACGGGTATTCAGATAATCGAATTCTCAGATTTTTCATCTTATCCTGTCCTTCCACTAAAAAGTGATCCGATGGCTGATGGGTATTCAGATAATCAAATTCTCAGATCTTTCTACTTATCCTATCCTTCCACTCAAAAGTGATCCAATGGACAACTGGTATTTGGGTATTCGAATTCTCAAACCTTTTGCCCCGCTGATCCTATCCTTCCACTTAAAGTGATCGAACGGTCATGAAGAAACTCGAAGCAGATCAACGATCAAGGATGATTGTGGAACCATAACTAGCGAGTGATTTAACTCATCACCCGAGCTCCACAATTTGAATTTGTGTGTTTGTTGGTGAGACAACCACAGTCGTCGATGTTTGAAGCTGTAAGATCTAACAGTCCTGACTAATTGCAGGATTGGAAATATCATGATATTTAATTCTCCTTTCGATCTCTGCAATCTATTCATGTTAATGATATTGCTTGCATATCCGACGGTTAACTTGATCTCATCATTGACCAATCCTCCAACAGTCTTTAAGCCCACAATCACTCATATGACCAACGCCCATTACATGAGATGATCAACACCGTCAATTTCTTGATCTGACAACTGTTGAGGCTTCTCACCTTTTCCTGTGAATCAATCAACTTCTCAGTCTTTCCATCGATCCCGACGACATTTCTACAATGTTATTCTTCCTTCTGAGCCTTGATCTTTATTTTCTAACTCTCCTGATCTTTAATCTCTACATATCGTCCAATTGTTTTGACATCAACCATTATATCTCTCTTGAGGTTTAATCTCTACATATCGTCCAACTGTTTGACATCAACCATTTATATGCTAATAGAATACTATTGATATCAATGAAACTTCGGCATACCAACTTATCATCACAACAATGACATTGACTGTTGACATGAATGACAATAAATCAATGACACTATGTCCAACAATTTCTCTTGGAAATATCCTTTGAACTGCCTCCATGACATTCTCTTCTCATCGAGGTTCTTAGATTTCTTAAGTTGATCCCACCACATGGTTGTCTTTCCTTGCAAGTGGTAGGTGGAAATCCTAGATTCTACCTGGGATGGGTAGTCATGTGACTGGAAATATATCTTCATTTCCAAAATTCGGGCCTCTTCCTCTTCTCCTTTCCTGTGCTCACCATTGAAAGTAGGTGGATTTATTTTCCTAAGTTTACCTTGCAATATGTCTACCTCAGGCCTTCTTCTTTTCCTTCTAACATGAGACACACTTGGGATTCTTCCTGGTCTTAAACTTGCATGAGTTCTTCTAGTGGACTTCCTTGGAGAATGATGGAGCCTACTCATGCTTCTTGACTGCCTATCAGTTCCATGATCATCCATTTTTCTGTGGGATCTAGATGTTTCTATTTTTCTATCACTAGTTGTTTGCTTAGTGCCAGAATATTTCTTAACTTTCTTATGCAACATGTTCAAGATATGAAGTATCTCTTCCTAACCCTTCATAATCCTTTAATTATCAACCTTGTAGCTCTGCACTTCCCTATGCAAACTTCTCATAGTGACAGGCTCTTGCCTATCTGTTCTTCCATTTGACTATGTTTCAGCATTCCCCATCTTGATATGCAGACCTTTGAACTCTTCCTCATGGATGTAAGATCCTTAAGCATCTTACATGACTCTAGTCCTCATATCAGAACTAAATTTTATTTATGTACCTCTAATTCTGCAAAATTTGCATCCAAAAAAAATTGTCAGGATAAAATAATTAACAAGATCCATGAAATTATGTATAATTGTGTTCCCATAATGTATTAGAATTATTTCTTTCATGATTCCTCCTAAAAATTCTCAACACTTAGATTATTTTTCCATCTACGTGGACTCACGGACTTGCGGACTCACGAAAGCATAATTCACCCTTCCATAAGTTCATTTGAAAAGTCTCAACACTTAGATTATTTTTCCATCTACACGGACTCATGGACTTGCAGACTCACAAAAGAATAATTATCCCTTTCATAAGTTCGTCTAAAAAGTCTCAACGCTTAGATTATTTTTCCATCTACGCGGACTCACGAACTTGCGGACTCACGAAAGCATAATTCTCCCTTTCATAAGTTTGTCTGAAAAGTCTCAACACTTAGCCACTTTTATATCTTTGTGAACTCATGAACTCATAGACTCAATGAGTCATAATAAGTTCCAACACTTAGCCATTTTTCTATCTTTGCAAACTCACGAACTCACGAACTCATAATAAGTCCCAACACTTAGCCATTTTTCTATCTTTGTGGACTCACGGACTCATAATAAGTCCCAACACTTAGCCATTTTTCTATCTTTGTGGGCTCACAGACTCATAATAAGTCCTAACACTTAGTCATGTTTCTATCTTTGCGGAATCATGGATTCATAATAAGTCCCAACACTTAGTCATTTTTCTATCTTTGCAGACTCACGGACTTACAGACTCACTAACTCATAATAAGTCCCAACACTTAGTCATTTTCTATCTTTCTGCCTCCATGTAGCTACCACCATGGTAGTACATGTCACCTAT
>ML792599.1:102438-117863 GCA_009831015.1 Picea engelmannii
AATTATACCTCCTAGTCTCCTATATATACCAAGGAGACATTTTCATTTGGAATCATCTTGTACTTGAACATTTAAGTGGGGTAAAATGAGGTTTCCCCCTCGAAGAGGCTTATTATCTAAAATTATCTCTTTTTCAAGGCGTTCAGTATTTTTTCTGAGGTTTTTCTATGCTATATTGATATTTGGTTCTTAACATATTTAGCTACGAAAATAACCATAAAACATATGCATATGAAGAATTCTAATAATCAACATGAGATACAACTAAATAGTGGCATATAATTCATTCTCATTCACATAGAGTTCATGCATAGCAATAACACATGTAAATAACTCAGTATAAGATAAAACACTTATCTTTAAACAATAATCGTGCAACCAACTTCTTGGGATGAATGTTCCACCCAACCATAGAATGATTGTTCCAAATCTAAACAGTCAGTCACCCTCGAGCTAAGGCTAGCAATCCACAAAATAGGGTGGTCTCTCACAGTCCACTCACATCTCATAAATATTTTAACCCAACTAATATTCTCCTACAACTATCCTGATTTTTCCACCATCTCTCTTCCTCATGATCTTCCCAACCCAAGGAATGCACCATTCGTTTATCATGGATAACCCAAGGGATGTACCATCCATTTATCAGGGATATCCCAAGGGATGAACCATCCATTTATCATGGATAACCCAAGGGATGTACCATCGGTTTATAAGGGATAACCCAAGGAATGTGCCATTCATTTATCAAGTTCTCTCTGGCACAGGTAGCTAGGAATATTTCAACTGGGAATTCAAGGGAAATTTCTACTAGTAAAATTATCATCAAACCAACAACAACCACTTGTTGTTTCATTGCAACACACCCAGGAGTTCACTCTTCAGGCCTGACAACCTATCTCTTCATTTTTCCAGCTCCAATTCACTCCAATTGCGCTCCATCTTTCTCTAGAATTATCCCTTCACGACTGCGTTGAATTCTAGCTCTGTTTTCTTGCTCTTTGTCCCCTTCCCATGCACAAATTTGACAAACTAAAAAAAAATTCCCCCTAAACCCATCTAAATTTCCTCTCTTTTTCTTTCCTTTATTGAGTCACACTCTTCCTTAAGCTAATTGTACTCAATCCCCATGTGCCCAATAACTTTGGGATGTGACCACTCACACCCACCCTCTTACATGTATTCAATGATTGGCTTTGGAAACACTCAATCAGAAATGGGAAGGTTCATATACAATAGCAGATTTAGGAAAATAGGTTAAATCCATAAACATGGGTAATTTCCCCCTTGGACCCCTCTCGGCCATTATCCCAGACACTCCTCTCTCTTATGGATTAATTCATCCCTCATCTCTTGTCCATGTCCCCTTAGCAGCTGACATCACATTTTATTATTAAAACATTGAAATACAATTTGCATATTACATCACTTAGACGTAGCCACATATTATATATACATAAGAATTAATTAAAATGGGGATTATAATGGGGATGTTACATTTATTCACTTAAGTCATAAAGTGGAATAGTCACTTAATTCATAAACTGACATTTAATTCACTTAAGTGTGAATTCATGAACATAAAGCAAACTATGGAAACTTAAGTGGGTTTATGAGACCTAATGTCATCCACTCATCTTGGATGAAGGCTTAGAGTGAATATGAGCCCTTGGTTTTCTAGGTTAGCCTTATGGATTAGGCTAAAGGAGGCAAAGGAGGGAAAAGGAGGCTCATTGTTCACTCTTGAGATTGGAGTGAAGGAGAGGAAGAGAGGAAGAGGACTTGGGCACATTTCTTAAGGAGAAGAAGGGCGCATGAGGTAAAGGGTTTGGAGGAGAAGCCATTGTTGAGGGTGCAAGCTTCCTTGAGGAGCATTCATGGAGGTTGGGCGCAAGTGTTGAAGCAAGGGAACATTCAAGTGAGGAGGCGCACAAGCTACAGGAGGGATGCATCCAAAGAGAGGAGGTGTTATAATTTTATAAGTTATAGTTATCTTCTTTAACATTCATTAACAATTTCATGTAATAGGATCATTGAAATATAAACAATCATAGAACACAAGATATATCATGAGAAACCCTCATGGGGGAGAAAACCTAGCAACCAATTCTTCAGTATAGATTCCTTCAACGAGTACAATGTCACGTTATAACTCTCCACAAATAGACCAATACCAAGATACCAAAGACCAAGAAACCAAGACCTCTTGTGCTAGACCTCCTTTGTTATGCTCCAAATACACAAGAGAAGGTGAGTTGTGTGTGTATACAAATGAGAGGAACTCAACATTTATTTATACACATAACTTGACTCCCCAAAAGAGGCAACCCTAAGAGGGGATGCTTTGACTTTTACAATAAGGATAACAATAAAATAATAATTTATTTTGAGCCGATTTATACAATATTATTACAATAACCTTCTCGAGGTTTGACCAATACAAATACAAAATAATATATTCTCTATTTACATCAAAATATCAACACTCCCTCTTAACTAGGAAGGTATTCTTTGTTGCCACACGAGCTCATGACCATTGACTATTGAACATGTGAATCTATACATCATTGGATATCCATAGTACAACATGAATTCACAACCAATGCATCCAAGGCATGTGGGTAGCTCTCAAATAGCTTCAACATGTCACCATGACATCCACTACCCGCAATGCATATGTATCTCATCATGTGCACCCCTATGACTTCACAGCCAATGCATCCAAGGCATGTGGGTAGCTCTTAAATAACTACAACATGTCCCCAAGACATCCACTACCCTACAATGCATTTGTACCTCGTCACTCCCTCTGAAGAGGCACCATGCCAAGCTTGTCCCTGAAGTTCTCAAACTTTGTCCTCGACAATGGCTAGGTCAACACGTCTGCAACATGTTCCTCGGTAGTCATGTATTGGAGCCTCATTGCTCCCCTCTGCACCATATACCTGATATAGTAATATTTGATCTTAATATACTTTGACATGTCATGGAACACCAGATTATATGAAAACTTCATGCAACTCTGGTTGTCACACCAAATGCAGGTTGCCTCCAGTTTGAGACCAAATAACTCATACAACAACTTCTGAAGCCACACTCCTTCTCTACATGTTGCACATGCTACCACATATTCAGCCTCAGTCGTATTGAGTGTTACACATGACTGCTTCATGTTGCTCCACAAAACCATATTGGAGCCTAGACTTAAGCAATATGTCGAAGTACTCTTCCAATCAGGAATATTTTCATCTGAATATGAATTTGAATATCCATATAACCTGAACTTATGGTCTATCACATACCTGAGACCATAATCCAATGTACCCTTCAGGTACCTTATCACATGTTTTGTTGTGACCAAATGAACCTGCATGGGCTGCGCCATATATTGACTTAGGGTGTTCATAGAAAAACATATATCCGGTCTCGTGTTCATCAAGTACATCAAAAAACCCACCATCTTCATGTATAAAGTAACATCAGCAGTCTCTAAAGTTGTATCCTGAAACAACTTCATATTTGATACCATAGGTGTAGTCATTTCCTTGCAATCTTACATCCCAAACTTCTTTAGGATCTCCACTGCATACTTCCCTTGATTCAGAAAGATCTCATCTTGTCTCTGCCATACCTTGAGACCCAAAAAGTAATGCATCATCCTGAGATATTTCATCTCAAACTCAACAACCAGTTTTCTCTTACACTCTAAGATGAGATTCTCCACACCTGTTATAAACAGGTCATCCACATACATCAATAGTATTACTGTACCATCATCCACAACCTTAAATTAAAGGTTAGGATCTGCACTGCTCTTTGTAAATCCTAAGCTCGTCAAAAAATTATTGATCTTGCCATACCATGCTCTGGGTGTTTGCTTTAATCCATATAAATCTTTCTTCAATATGCACACATGCGTCTCCCTATCATGTACCTCGAACCCTTGTGGCTACTCCACATATACTTCCTATTTTATTTCACCATTCAAGAAGGTTTTCTTCACATCCATCTGATAGACCTTCCATTTCATTACTACGACCAACGAAAGTATAGTCCTCATCAAGGTATATCTTTCCACGGGAGAAAATGTATCCTTATAGTCAATTCCCTCATTCTGAGAGAATCCTCGAGCCACAAATCTATCCTTATACTTTTCAATACTTCCATCAATTGCATGTTTCATTTTGTAGATCCATTATGAACTTACTATTGATTTCTCCTTCGGTCTGGGGACCACATCCCAGACATCATTATTTACTATGGACTAATATTCCTCCCCCATGGAATCCTTCCATACCCTCTTTTCTGCAGCCTCTTCATAACTGGAGGGTTTTGCATCCATGATATCACACAAACATGCCACATAGTTGGAATACGGTTTTGGCTTCTTACTTTCCCTAAGATATTTTTCTAGGGCACTATATCTTTCTACATCTTTGATGAGCTCCTATGCCCAAGTTGGTCTTCTCTTGCGAGAAGGCATCTCTACTGGCCTCTAAGGTTCTGCCATGTCATTATCCTCATAAATGACTTCATCTGGTTCAACTACTTCTACCTATGAAACTCTAGTAACTTCATTCTCCTCCTCATGAACCTATTTTGCATAGTCTTGTTTTGATTTGTTGAAAGTTGCACTCTCAACGAAACTGTGGTTTTTCCAAATTTAACTGAAAACCCTCACCACAGAAATCTTATTGAACAGTTGCACTCTCATCGAAGGTGACATCTCGACTAATAACAACTTTCTGGTGACCAAGAATATATATCTTGTATGTCTTCAATGTGTCACTGTAACCAACAAATATACCATTCTTTCCAGATGGATCCAATTTTTTTCTCTTTTCCTTAAGGACATGCACAAATATGGGGCATCCAAATATCCTTAGATGGATGACTTCTAACTTCTCTCCTAAAAACATTTCCACTAGTATCTTGTTTTCAAGAACTTTGTGGGGACTTTTTTTCTACACATACACTAGAGTATTTGTTGCTTCTACCCACAGATGCATAAGTATATCTTGATCATGGATCATAGCCTTCACTACTTCCATGATCGTCTGATTCTTCCTTTTTTCCACTCCATTCTATTGAGGATTGTATGGAGTAGAAAGCTCCATATCAATCCCAGCTTCCTTGCAATATTCTTTGAATTCCTCTGAAGTGAATTCTCCATTATCTAATCTCAAGGTCTTTATCTTCTGCCCCGCTTAGTGAATTTGCTGACATCGGCCCACACACATCTGAGTGCACGATGTCCAATACTCGTTTGGCTCTGGTACCATTGTTGGGAAAGGAGTGCTTCACATTATTTCCTTATGCGCAACCTTTGCACACATCATCTGGATTTTCCTGGATCTCTAGTAGTCCTGTCACCATATTGATCACACTCGGTAGGGCCTTGTAATGTAGGTCAGAAAATCTCCTATGCGATAATTCGTTGGGATTCACAATGTCATGAATTAATGTTGAATTTGATCGCCCTTTCAATTTGTAGAGTCCTCCCTCTTGAACTCCAATCACCAAAGAATCATCAAAAGTCTTTCCTCTATGCCACATAAGAACTTGTCCATCAACAAATGCAACTCTGTAAACCTTCTCATCTAATGCTGAAATCGAGAGAAGATTATTCTTCAATCTAGGGACATAGAGAACTTCCTTCATCTTCATTGGATTTATTGAGACTAACTTGTAGGGGGCTTCTCCTACTCCTTTGATTGGATATTGATAGTCATCTCCCAATTTCACCTTGTGCGATGAATCCTTATCAGTAAGGTTAGACAAGGAGTCTTTATAACGTGTCATGTGCTTGGAATCACCACTGTCCACCAGCCAAATGTCACTTCCATGAGTGGCAGTTGCTGTAAGGGTTGAGATAAGAACATAATCCTCATCACTTGATTCATCTTCCTTTGAAACCTTCTTGGGTGACTCATGATCTCTAGCTGTATGAACATGATTCCTTTTACCTCCTTTCTTTTCCCTTGGTCTCTGAATGAGGGAACAATTCCTAGCAATGTGTCCCATTTTCTGACAATAGAAACATTTAATATTTGGGTTATTTATTTGGCCCTTTTGAAACTTCTTGGGTGAGGAGGGTTCTTTCTTTCTCTTTCCTTTCCTAGTGTGGGCGGCTAGGGCATGATCATCATCTGTCATCTTCTCTTATCGTGCTGTTGTCCTTGCTTCTTCTTTGTTGCAATCTTCCCATAGCCTATTGAACTTGGGTAGCTTCCTTCTTGAGCATATCACTTGAATCAATGCATCCCATGACCTTGGGAGGTCATTCAAGGTGGTCATCAACATTTCTTCTCCATTCATTGTATCACCAATGGCTTCTATATGCTCCTTGATCTGGTTCACTCTTGAGAAGTAAGAGAAGATGGTTTCTGAATTCTGCATCCTCGCGTTCTTTAGCTGAGTTCTCAAGGTCATTCTTTGGTTGATATTGTTTCCTTCAAACAGTCGGGTTAAGGCATCCATCGTTTCTTTTGGAGTGGATAATGAAGATATGTGATGAATAATATGGTCCTTAATGGAGTCTGCAATAATCCTCTTTTCTTTGACCATATCCTTCTTGTGTTTTGCTTTAGTCTCATCACCCTTTGGCTCTGAAACCTATTATTTAGTGAACTTATCTATATCATGTTCTTCTAGGAGGAGGAATACTCTGTACCTATAGGCTCTGAAGTTATCATCTCCCTCCAGTTTCTCATCAATATTGGTTTTGATAGTCATCCTGCCCCTAAATCACAAATTATGGATTCTGAAGATCTGATCCAGGAAAAAGATGTGCTCCACTAGGGCGCACTTATTGGTGGTATTGTCTTGTCTGGAAACCACTCCTATCAAGAAAAACAACTCCTTTTTTCTTCTAGATTTGCAAATTGTCTTATATTCAGGCCTACTATGATACCATGTTATAATTTTAGAAGTTACAGTTATCTTCTTTAACATTCATTAACAATTTCAT
Source organism: Picea engelmannii (assembly GCA_009831015.1). NCBI lineage: Eukaryota > Viridiplantae > Streptophyta > Pinopsida > Pinales > Pinaceae > Picea > Picea engelmannii. The sequence goes on from ML792599.1 coordinate 109,409, forward strand.
GTAATAGGATCACTGAAAGATAAAAAAAATCACAGAACATAAGATATATCCTGGGAAACCCTCATGGGGGAGAAAACCCAACAACCAATTCTTCAGTATAGATTCCTTCAACCAGTACAATGTCACGTTATAGCTCTCCACAAATAGACCAGGACCAAGATACCAAAGACCAAGAAACCAAGACCTATTGCGCTAGACCTTCTTTGTTATGCTCCAAATACACAAGAGAATGTGAGTTGTGTGTGTATACAAATGAGAGGAACTCGATCTTTATTTATACACATAAATTGACTCCCGAAAAGACGCAACCCTAAGAGGGTTCGTTTTGACTTTTACAATAAGTATAATGATAAAATAATAATTTATTTTGAGCCGATTTATACAATAAGATTACAATAACCTTCTCGAGGTTTGACCAATACAAATACAAAATAATATCTTCCGTAGTTACATCAAAATATCAACAGGAGGCGCATCTAGCTTGTGAGAGGATGCATCCTAGAGGTGAGGCACACATACTTGGATTGGGTGAACTCTTGTGTATAGAGGGCGCACTAGTGTGTGAGGGTGCACTTGTTGGTGTGAGTTGCAAGGGTTGCACCATAGTATTGGGTGATTTCTCCAAGGCAAGGGGCACAAGTCTACATAAAATCAAGGCAAAGGAAAGGCAAGGGATAAAGCAAGTAAAAGCTATAGGAAGACACACACCAAGGCAAAGGGCACACACTTTTAAGGCTAGCAGGCACAAAGAAATAAATTACTCCAAAGCATATTGAGAGGAGTTGATATTGTATCAAGTTCTTTTGTTGTATTTCTTTGTTGTATCTCTTACTTTGATATATATATATATATATATATATATATATATATATATATCTTACTGCTTTTCCCCATGGAGGTTTTTCTAGGGTCATGTTGACCAAAAACACATGTGTACATTTGTCATGTTTTCTTAGTATTTTCAGCTTGTAGTTGTTAAAGATTCTAGAGGTGTGTTTGATATTTAATGCATGTTAAATAAGGCTAACTTGGACAACAAAACATTCCATAATTAAACCATATAACAAGTGGAATTAAAGAGAATCAAACCAAAGCTTGTGGGCAAATTTCAGAGTGGGTAAAGTTCAGATCTTGTGGGTAGTTTTGGATAGCAAACAAATTGTCCTAAAATAGTGAGAAAAATAGTTTGAATGTACCTAGATTTAGTGCCCAACAAGAGATCAAATGAAAAATCTGTTGGGAAGTCTATAGGACCTCAAATTTCTTCACTCCAAACTCATACTTACTCTTCTAGTTTTATCCTTTATACATATGATGATTTTTCATCACTCGTCAAATGATTTGGCCATGGTATATCAACTTTTCTCCCATCCACCTCAGATGACACATGCATTTTTAGTTGGTACACTATGCTTTTATTGCACATTGTCATGGTACTTTGGTTTAACTTGTTCACTTCACTTGTTATGCTATGCTCCCGTGTATGGATTTTATACTTAGACATGGTGTTATAACTTCTAAGATGGTTGTGAATGTGGTTAACACTAAAGTGTCATCTAACAATACTTCATAACATTAACAATTTTACTATTTGCCTCATCGTACCATGGGGACATAATTATCCTTTAGAAGTTTCATCAAGCCTTAATTCATGTTATACTACTAGTGATTAGGTTGATGTAGCATACTTATGTCCTCACCATACATAACACTTTACATCATCCCCATTCATTTCCATCTCATTCATAGAATTTATTTCTGTTCATGTTTGGTTACTCATATGTCATTTAGCAAGGTCTAGCTAAGAAATCCTAAGTCCAATGAAAGCCAAAAAGCCTAGAGGTGAAGAGAAAATGAAAAAAGTTAAAAGATTTTTTTATAAAGCTCGATATATGCCACTTTGCTATGAGGAAAATACCCCTAATCCCATGCTTAATAATGCATATCTAAAGAAAAAGTGACTTGATAAAGAAAAGAAAATAAATAAACAAAGAAAGGGGTAGTAAGAAATAGTGTGAGGAAATGGTGACTCAAAGCTAAATCTCCCTCTTAAAGGCTTATGTATTGAACATTCTTAGTTCACAAAATCTAGTCTAACAAGATTAAAGACATATGCATCATCTTACATGACTTTGAGTGTCAATACATGAAGTTTCCCCTTCCCCTTCCATGAGTTATCCATCATATCACTTGTCTTTAACTTAGTGATCTAGGGAGTACCTTTTGTCTTAGGATTTGTCACATGTAATAGGGGTTAGGGTTGTCCTCCCATGCTAAAACCTAGGAAAATCTTAAAACTAACTTGTGTTATGATGTTGTTAGAAGAAATCGTGTGGTGTGCATCACCCAATGACTTGTAAAGGGGTTAGACCCACCACTCTAAGTGGGAACCTTGCATTGGGATCTGTGTACCATGCCTCAAGATTCATGTACTCACCTTGGGATTCATGACACTACATTAGAATTTGCATTGCCCCAGTAGTTTAGGGACCAAAAAAACTGTAGGAAAACTATTAAGATGGAAACTATATTTTGAGCTAGTGGAATAGGTGGGCGACCATTGATGTCCACCTGGATCACCAAATATCATTTTAAGGCCAAATATTAGGATCCCTAGAAGACTAATTTCAATCATATGGCCCTTATTTTTCTTCATAAACCATGGTCAAGGCCCCAAGACCTACGCCAAGTACAAAAATCTCTTAATGGTGCACATATCCCTCCACGAGGCCAAGTATGGTGGTTTTAGGCCTAGTTCAAGAACCAAGGCCTTAGAAGCTTCATTTTGGGTGAAATTCCCAAGATCCATCTCTTTTATGAAAAACCTCCTAATGGTTCCCATATTCAACTCAAGGGAAAAGGTACCTTATTGAGGGTCTTTGTGGTGGTTTTACAAATATTCCATGTCCCATAAGACCTATAAAATTATTTTAGGAATGAAGGACCTTATTTTCCTCCCTGAATCATGGTCAAGACCCCAAGACCCATCCATATTGCATACAAAATCATAATGGCCACCCTATCCCACTTGCATGCAAAATATATCTTTTTTAAAAGGGACCATGTTGTGGTTCAAGGCCTTGATCATGGCCCATTATCCCAAGAATCTTAATTTAGGTTCTAATTCCATTTATTTCTCTCCTAGCCATGGTTAAGGCCTTGAGACCCATCATTGATGAAAAAATCATTGTAATGGTACCCATATCTCTCTCAAAGGACAATGATGTTGTATAGAGGACATGTTATGTGGTTTATGTCATTGTTTATGGCCCTTGATCCTTAAAATATTCATCAAGGACCCAAGGGCCTTATTTTTGTCCCTTAACCACAGACAATGCCTTAAGACACCCATCCTTAGTGGATAAAACTTCATAATGGTACCTAATACGACAAAATCTAGCACCCACAAAAGTGTAAAGTCCCAAGCACCAAGGTGATAGCTTTTTATAACTGAGGAAGGTTTCCCAATGTCACCTCAACAACTCTTCCCCATACTTTAGGTTTGATAATATTCCACCTAGGATATTGATCCTCAACCAACTCCTCAAAATAACAAGTATTTTCCACAAGGTGCATGAACATGTGTGCAATAATAATCCTCCATGAAGAAGAAGTCCTCCATAAGTGTGAATCTGAAGGTGAGCACTCCAAGCAATGCATGTGCAATAAAGACTCCATAAAGTGCTCCACTAATAATAGATGGTTACCATGTTTCAAAGATACTAGGGAAAGGGTGCCTTCCCAACAAAATCCATGGCACAACCTCCAATGCATAACAACCATCCAAAAATGTGCAAGGACGGAGTCAACAAAAATATAATAATTAGTGATCAACTAACTCCATAGAGATGTTCCCTAGAAATGTGTTCCAACCTCCTCACACATGTGAACATAAAGTAGGTTACTCCACCACCAAATCCATATAAATGTGTGCAAGTAGGTGGATTGCTCCACATGCAAAGCTATCCAAATGTCTTGGGACCTTCATTAACCTCCCAAAATAGAAGATTCTTCATGGGGGATTTCTCCAATGTGCAACCACTTCCCCAATAAATAATAAAATATTATACAAGGTGTTTACAAATCATGAAATCTTGTGCAAGTGGATAGATCCAATGATCTAAGTGGACATAAGTGGCCACCCACTTCTTCCACTGACTCAACATGATTCTCCATCTTGGTATTTTTTATCTACAAATTTTTAGTCTTAAACTTCAGGGGTTGTTTTGAGGCCTTAAATGATGTTTTTTGTCCATTCGGGGGTTAGGAGTGGCAATGGCCTCCCCTATCCTGCAACAATTTGAATTCTTAGTTAGATCTTTCCAACAAGCTACTGTGCACCCCAAATGGAGATTGTATGCAAAATTTGTGCCCCTAGGAAGTTCGTGTATCAACTAACCACTTCAAGGCCCACAAAATTTTTGGCGCTTCACCTACTAGGGTTAGGGATTTGGATTGTTAGGGTTCTTGATTTATGTTAAAAGCACATTCTTTCGACCTCTTGTAATTTTTTTTTTTTTTTCCGAATGAGCGTAACCGACATATCTCTCTTTTCAGAGATAAGCTACCACCATTCTAGTCAGTTTTTGTTCTTCAATATTTTGTTATTTTATTCATTAATAGAAGTTGGGTTTTCACTGTACTATTGTTCTCTATGTTATATTTTTGTGTGTGTGCTCCATTTATTTCTTGCCTTTCATTTCATTCCCTATACAATCTATATCATAAAATGGAATAAGGAGTAAAAAACCCTATCCACTCGCCAAGTCAACAAGAATCCCAACAAATTTCCATGTCTGGGGGGATGGATCCTCCACTCAAGAAAAATAACAATAAAATATGTGATCTAACTCAACATGTGTTCCAATGAAGGGGTATGCTCTGTCAAAGTGTTGTACCATGTAATGTAAGTTGTATCTCCTAACAAAGCTCCACCATTATACTAAGATAAGAATAAAACATTAGGCTCAACCTAGGCTTGAACCTAGGGTGGACCACCATCAAGGGACTATTACACAATAAGCCTTAGAAAATGATAGATCACCATGTAGTATCACCCCCCCTGCCCCCCCATATGAAAATATATACATCAACAAGGGTGTTAACATCATTAAATGAATATCACCCCTATTTGATGTCTAACAATATTACAATGTTATTAAGTTATATTACCTAGGTAAATCCCACCAAGGAAAAGTGTATCATCACACCACATCAAATACCATAGGAAAAGGAATATAGAAAGGTGCTATTTCCTATTGATACATCAAGTATGTCCCCACCACACATTCAACAAAAGGGGACCATGTAGAACACCTCCTCCTAGTGAAAAACCAATATCATAACACCATCATAGTTACTAGGAAGCTCCGAGAAACAATGGAACATGAAGTAGCAAGCATCCATATGTCAAGAGAGTGATCCCTCAAGAAAAGGTATGAAAGTAGCACCAAACCACTAAATGACCATCAACCATGGCTATCCACCATAGAGAAGTGAATATCATCCACCAAATATCTACATCAAATAATCCACTGCCAAGAAGAGAAGAGGATCCATGAAGGTGTGTACCACCAAATGCATCCAAATGATCCATGGGTACTAGGTGCAAACCCCATCAATGTGATGAAAATCACAATGTAAGACCCGGTACAATATGAGGTGTAATAATACTCATATTCCACTTAAAGGCCAAAGATCACCTCTAAAGGGCCTATGTTGTAGTTTGAGGTCATATTCATGGAAAACAAGCCTTAGAGATCCATTTATGGTGCAAGGTCCTTATTTCCTCCTTTTAATGTTCAAGTCCATGACACCCAACCTTACTACTCAAAACTTTTTAATCATGCCCATATCGAACTCGTATACCAAAGATCCGCTTTAAAGGGTCTATGTTGTGGTTCTTGGCATTGACCATGGCCCATTAGCTCAAGAATCTTAATTTAGGACGTAATTCCCTCAATTTCTTCCCCAATCATGGTTTGAGACCCATCCCTAGTGCACAAAACCTCATATCGACACCCATGTCCCACTCTAAGGATAATGATCTCCTATAGAGGGCATGTTTTGTGGTTTGAGGCCTTGTTCATGACCCTTGTTCCATAGAATCATAATTTAGGGTCCAAGGGAATTATTTTCTCCCATTCCAATTAACAAGGGATTGAAATCCATCACTAGTATCCAAGGAATTATAGGGGCATTCATATTCCACTTGGAGTCTAAATATCCCCTTTAGAAGGCTCGTGTGGTGGTTTGAATCCTTATCTAGGAGACATGAGCCCTAGAAGCTTCATTTGGAGCTTAATTCACTTATTTTCCTCCCCTTACAATGGTCAAGTCCTAGAAACCCATCCCTCATGTGAAACAACTCCTAAGAGCACCGATATTACCATTAGAGGACAAATATTCTGGTTAGAGGGACTATGTGGTGGTTTGAGGTATTGATCATGGCCTAAACATTCATTTTATGTTATTTTGAAAAAAAATAATCATTTACTCAAAAACATTAAAATATCATATGATAAACATGTATATCTCTTCAAGACATTTTCAATGAGCTAAAGAACTCCAAAAACAAATGTCAAGGTAGAAAGTTATGGAAAAATTAGTAACATATATTTTTTATATTAAAAATAATGCATGCACATTCCTAAAATGTGTGTGTGTTCTTGTTCATTCTTATTTGGAAAACTTTGTAGCGACTTGTGTAGCGGTTTGGAAGGCACTAAGGCTATTGTAAAAGGAACATGTGCACATTTTAAATAACACATTTTTGTTTAGGCTGCTTGAGTGCATTCATGGATTCTCGATTGCCACTTTTTCAATGATCAACTTCATGCGAGTGCCCTAGTCCAATTTTATTGTAACCCATGACCCTCTACTTTCGTTATAAACACATGGTGTGGGACTAGAGTTGTTCACTTAAGTTTTGTGCTTAATATAAATGGTTTTTTAGTTTTATATAATGGATTAATTAACAAAAAAGTAGTAGCATGTTTCACAATCCATTTAGCTTTTGTTGGTCATAGTTTTTCAATGTGATGTGTTTAGTTTTTTAATATAGATTAGATTAGGTAGTTTTGAGAGTAGATCAAAGATTTTAATTTCTTGTTATTATGGTTTTAATTTGAGTGCAATGAGTTGTTACCATGAGCTAAAAATTTTAACGTGGTATGAAAACTCATTTTTGAAACCTTCTAACAGTACATGTATGGATAGTAGGCATTCTACTTGGGATAGGGAGTTTCTTAACATTTTAGAGGTGGGATGTTTGAGAACATCCATACTTGAGAAAAGAACCATGGACTTGTGATAGATTGTTTTAGGTTGTTGATCTATTTTTTCTAGTAGTGTGTACTAGGAGAAGAAATATGACTACCGTAAGTCTCAGATACAAAAACAAATTGGAAGGCCCTTCCAACTTCATTACTTGGAAGTGTCAGGTGTAGATACTTTGGAGCATGATATTTTCCATATTGTGGAGAAGGTTACGCTTCCTACATATGCTTCTTTGTTCATTAAATATAACATGAAGATGTCCAAGGTAAAGCAATTCAATCTCAACTTGGTGAAGGATCACCCGATATCTTACATTGTCAGAAAGAAGATTGATAAGAAAGTGTTTGATGCTATAGTCAGTCCATATCAAAGTGAGAACATCTATCAAAAAATGATTTTGAGGAATAATATTCTTAGAGCCACATAGATGAGAAAGATAAATAACATAGCTAGTTGTTTGATGATGATTACTAAAATCTATGATAAGCGCGCATTAGTTTGAGAAGAGGCCAATAGTGTGAGTTAGTACCCATAGCCTTGAATGGGTTTTCATATTCTTGGAAGCCTTTTGTCGAGGTTTCCTATGCTCGAGATAATATTCCCACCTTTAAGAATCTATGGGATGATTTTGTCTAGTAGGAGATGAGATTGGAGACATTTGCAAATATAGAGGGGGGAGAAAAAAATATATCCTTCATTGGTAGAATGAAGAAGGATAGTAAGAAAGGAGGACCCATGAGGGATCATAAGAGAAAGGAAGAAGGATCATAGTCTTCATCCTAGGGGAATAAATACTTGAGTCATGTGAAGTGTTTTAAGCGCCAAAATATGGGCCATGATTCATCTCGATGTCCTTATAGGAAGAAAGATAAGAAACAACATGAGGATTTCACAAGGAGTGTAGAAACTTAAGCAACAGTACATGAGTTAGCATCTAAACTTGAGAAAATTATCTCCCTGGTGTCGTGCCTTTCCACTAATAATGTTTCCAGTGTAGGGTAGTATGTGGATAATGGAGCATCTAGATACATGATTGTCAATGAGAAGGATTTCAACAGATTGCAAGAATAGGAGGATGGCATGCATGTGGAGTTGGGAAATGATGCCACTTGTCTAGTGATTGTAACTAGCTTTACCTCAATCCTCATACCTTCAGGTGATGTTCTTGAGCTAGTTT
>ML792599.1:127335-162085 GCA_009831015.1 Picea engelmannii
TGTTGATCATTATTAAGCAAACTTTCATTTTATTGCAAGTACCTAAAGTAGTGGGCTATCAAGCTTTAATTCTTTTGTAGAGATAGTACCTGGATGGTAGTAAAGACCATACATACCATAATAATTTTTAATCTCAATCTCAACTTTTTGTCATATAAAAAAATAAAATAATCTTAAGAACGTTTCTTTGATTTTCTCCATCCTTATTAAATCTACATTTAATTGTATTGATGTTGTTTAACATGTGTTTCCCAATTACCTCGCCATCCTTATTACATCTGCAATTAAATTTATCTAACTCGGCAGGGACTGCGTTGCCATGCAACCCTTGTTTTAGATTAAGATTTGTTTTGTTTATGTTTTTTAAAATTATAATAAAATAGTTTTAACAAAAGTGTTGTATATAATATAGACTCGATATATTTTGAAAGTGCATTCTTAGCACAATGTTATAGGATAGAGCCCAATACAATAGTCTAGAATAGGAGGGCGCAGATACCAAGAAGGATTGAACGACTTTGGAGGATATTTACTCCTCTAGATTGAGTTTCCATGCATGTTGGGTGTTGGGGTAGATTAGACCAATTAGATTGTAACACATGACCCTCTACTTCGGTTATAAAGGTAGGGTGTGAGAATAGAGTCATTCAATCAATTTTTATGCTTGAGAGAAGTGACTTTATGATTTTCAAGAAGTAGATTTATTTTCGAGAATTAATGAGAAATCAATAGCAATTTTGATAGTCCATTTAGATTTTAATGATCATGTATTTTTAGTATGATGTGTTTCAATTTTATCAAATTAAGCAATTTTGAGAATAAGTTAAATCTTTTTATTTTTAGATATTAGGATTTTAATCTAAATATAATAAGTAACGTATCACCACAAACTAAAATTTGTGACAATCATGTTTTTATTTGAGTTTAAATTAAACTCTAAACTGTAAAAAAAATCATGTACTTTAAACATAACTCTAAAATATATATTTTAGATATAGCTTTAGAATATATATAGTTTTAGCACAGGGAAATTTTTAGGGGTTAAATTTCTCCTATGGGATAATTTTTCATGCTTTTTCTCAAAAAAAATATTTACCAATTTCTATTTTTTCCTAAAAATGCTTCGCCCAAATTTTATAGGATAAAATTATTTAACCTTAAAAATTGTCAAAATTTTATAGAAACTATATAAAATCTTTACAAAAATATCGCAAACATTTTACACTTTACATACTAAGAACTAACAAGATTTGCCAAAGTTTCTACACTTAAGATAAATTTTCATCCTTAAAATTTTCCATGTTTAACATAGAAAATATAGTTTAAGCATAATTGTAAAAAAGATTAAAAAACTTGAACTTTGCATTGCCCGATACTCTAAACATCATTGCAAAATATAGACTTTTAAGATTTGAATTCGAAAAGGAAATAAAAATCTTTGTCTCTTTCTAATAATGCATTTTTACAAAGCTCAATGAGTGAATTAGAATTCCATCACATTTCTTCTGGCGCATTTGAACATCCACATGGACATATTTTGATGATAATGATAAATATTGTTATTCTTTGTTATTTTCTCAAGACTCTTGTTAGTTTACATTTTTATTATGTTGAAAGGTGCTTTCTACAACTCTGTATGAGAGAGATGTGTAATTCCTTTTATGATCAACATAGACTTGACATATGACATTTAAAAAAATAATGTGAAGGTCTCTGTGTGTGTGTAAAGAGCAATTGAAAGTAAAAAAAATCTTATTGTGTCAAAAGACATTTTCTACATCCCACTATAAGGAAGATGTGTAATTACTTCTGTGATGAACATAGAGTTGACACATGGCATATATATAAACAAAATATTTCAATGTGCACGTTATATATATATATATATATATATAGAGAGAGAGAGAGAGAGAGAGAGAGAGAGAGAGAGAGAGAGAGGACATTTAAAAAGAAGCCTAGTATGAGACGTTTAATTCATTTTGTGATCTACATAGAGTTGACACATGTCATTTAAAAAGATATTAATAACAAAAAAAATATTTCTTACTCTACTTTACAATATGAGAGAGACATGTATTTCCTTCAATGCTTAATATGGAGTTGACATAAAAAATATTAATAACAAAAACAATATTTCAATGTGGGACATAAATAAAATATTTCAATATCAACTTTATATAATATATATAGGGAGATGTGTAATTCCTTTTGTGCTCAATAGATGTGTAATTCCTTTTGTGCTCAACATGGAGTTGACATCTGGTATATATGTATAACCTAAGTTTTTCATTATAAAATTTTTCATTATGGACTTGATCTCTATAGACACATGATAGATATTGAGTTGAGATGGATTTACAATGGTTATAATTTTTTTAAATTAAAAATGTTTGTTTATGTTTTTATTAGAGCAAATTTATTAATGTCATGAGTTTTATCAATATCAAATTGTAAAAATTCTTTATTTATTAATTTTTTTGAAAATTTGTTTATTTTTATAAATTATATAGACATTACTATAATTATAATTAAAGTTGATTGTAGAAATTCTTTATTTAATAATTTTTTGAAAATTGCTTTTAATTATATTTAAAATTGATTGTCTAAATTCTTTATTTATCATTTTTTTTGGAAATTTGTTTATTTTATAAATTACAAAAACATTAAAGTTAAGTTAAAAAAAACATTTAATTTTTTTTTATTAATTAAAAAACATTTTCAATAAAAGAAAGTTATTGATCCGATGGATTTTATCGACCAAACTATACTTATTTTCATAAAGAATAAAAAATTACATTCGCTCTTTGCCCTCGTCACACAATCCAAATGTACTAAAACAAATAAAAAAAAAACGGAAGGTTATGATACATTTATTATTTTAAGATTTATCTCGCTAACCTTATTTCACTTACTAATCCAAGCATTAGTCAATGGGAAAGTGTATGAAAGTTGAAATCTTAATAGTTGTCTCATAAACATTGTTTTCACAAAGAAAAAAATCTTTATATTCAAGATGTATGAATATACATATCGATGTCCCTAAAAAGAGACTAACTATGTTACCATGTCCTTCAAAAAGCTTGCTATTAACTCTACATTATGTATTACTTCCTTTCAAAATTTAAAAGGTCCTTACTATTAGTGCAACATTTCAATAGTAATTGTCAAAACATTACATCAACATCATAAAATTTAAAACTGAAATTCTATGGATTCAGTTTCCTCCCTATCTATATATTCATAAAAACCTATAGCTCCAACAAGGAGAGACAGGGTCTCCTTAGGAACTCATCCGCTTTGGCATTGAGCTCCCTATATATATGATTGAAAGAAATCCAATCAAAGGATTGGAAGGTCGATTTAATTTCATGAAGAACGGGTCCCAACCTCACATTTGTCACTAAAGCTTTGTTTCTGGCCCAATCTATAACCATATTAGAATTTCCCATCACTTGTAATTTCTTTATCCTTTTTTTCAATGCAGCTTCCAACAAGGTCCATAGAGAGATAAATTCGGCTATGTTGTTTGAGCCCCTCCCAGAAGCATATATGATATGGATAAAGTGATTATGCTTTACAAAAAGAACAACCTCTACCCCACAAATAGGCAGGTGGCCTTGACTAGGGCCATCGAAGAAAACCCATGGGATTTCAAAGCCCAAATCGAGCTTAGATGGTATACGCAGGTTTTTTACTTTGAATTTTGTCTCAAATCCTTGGTTGACCTTAAAGTAATCCCTGCAATGACCTTTAGAGGAACATCTTCATTTGTGAAGATGCTAGAATTGCAGGACTGCCATAAATTTGAAACAAAAATACAAGGAATTGCTTCAAACATTTTTACTAATTTGTCTACCAGTCAATCTTTGAGGTTGTCATCTAGCCTTGTCTTTTAGTAGGAGGACTTCGGTTTGAGCTATTCTTACACAATCTTCATCACCTACACTTCATAAGGACACCCAATGAAAATGTGAGAAGAGGATTCCTCATTAATCTTACACGATGCACACCTACTTGGGCCGATCCATCATCTTTTAATTCTAATTTCCCATGTTAACAGCTTATTGTTTAAGGAAAGACACAAAGTTATATTTCTTTTTAGAGGGGATTTGATTTCCATAGAAAGCTCCACCACCATTGCTTTTCATCTGCGACCTAGACCTCCATTCTTACTTTTTATCCTAATTTGGTCGTAGTTCCCATGATTGTGGGTTTTTTTACTAGCAAAGAGAGTTTGATTCCCCCTCTTGCAGCCTTATGAAATTAGAAATGAGCTTACCAATACATTGGCTCCAATCTGCAACATCATCACCTTCCATACCAAGAGCCTCTGCGGATTTCCATCCCAGTATACCTTTGACTTGGGGTGATTGTGTTTTTCGTCCTCCAACGGAAAAATTCCTACTAAGTTAATTTCCTGTAGGAGAGAGTCAAACAAATTGAAATAACTTTTAGCTCACATCCATGGGTCCTTGCCTATTCTTACCTTCCTATCATTGTCAATCCTCTATACAATACACTTCCCAACCAAGGGAAAATTTGATACAAGCGCCTTCCATACAATTGACCCATTTTTTGACTTTCTCGATTTCTCGTACTAGTCTTCCATTGATATACCTGGTAGATACTTTGATTTGAAGACCTGTCCCTGTTACCCCCCCCCCCCCACCCNCCCCCCCCCCCCCAGCCTAGGGGTAACTAGAGGAGATCATGTCTCGTGGGCCGAAATGGATAATGTGATTCTTGACCATGATGATGATTAGTATGTCCGTGGATGGTAGCCCAACAGCCCCCTCATTCAGAATTATAGATACAAGTCAACCAAGGCTCATCACATCCAAGCAACCCAGGATATGAGAGATGCTAATCCATCATCACCACGAGGTATGTTAGTCCTTCTTTCATGCAAATTGTTGTGCTTAATTTGTCTAGCATGTGGATAAGGATCTTTGGTTGAAGTTGGATAATGGATCACTGGCTTGGAAAATTGTGTTAGTTGTTGTAATATCCCCTATATATGGATGATATAACTCTTGTTTACTGTTGGTATATTTGTGTGATAGCTAGTATATTTTTGTTTGTTACTTGGGTTACGACTTTCATTAAACAAATTGTAAAAAAATCAAAACCCATTGTTGAACCCTTTCTCTACTTGTTGTAAGTCTATAGTTGACATAGGGATTTTTTCAAACACTTTATTGATGCCCTCAACACCCCATATAGTCAACCCTTGTTTCTTCTAGTATGTTTTATTGTCTGTTGGTATGTTTTTATGGACTTACTTGACTAGTGATTTTCATCAAACACTTATTTTGCATACACAAGCTTGTTGTAACATACCTTTATTGTTTTTGTTTTCTTGGGTGTTGTTGGTTTGTGTTTCAATGTGGTTTTTTTCAATGAATAGTTGTGGGTTTGATGCCAAGAAGATTTTCCATATTACATGCAAATTATAACAGCAAGGAATAACAAAATAACTCAATCAAAATAGCAATGGACACCACAAATGATCTGATTTTATTAATATCTCTAACCTGTTACATCAGCTAGAAAGTATATAGGTTCATATCACCCCTTTCTAAGAACATGAGACTCCTCCACAAGATGAGGTAGTCTTACACAACTCTCTAGAAGAAACACAAGTTCCTAGCCAAGGAAATGTCCACTGCAGCTAGAAGAATGAAGTTCCTTGCAAGGATGTGGTTGTTGCAATAAGAATAATTTCCTCCCAATAATGATATGATCCAATAACTCGACAATTATTGTAGAAGACTCGGACCCCTCAAGGAAATCGACTTCTCCAAAACATAAATTTAGTCTCACTAAGAAATGGCAGCCCCTCAAGTTGAATATGGCCTCCCTAGACAAGAACTCAACCCCTTTGGCAGAGTAACTCAGCCCAGAAAAAATGAAGACGGGCCAGTTAGAGAAACTTAGCCCATAAACAAGGAAATTCCCCCCCTGCAATAGATAATTTGATTATTGAAAAAAGATTACGACCTCTACCAATCAAAATGACTCCTTGAATATTAGCTCAGCCTCCTTCAAAGGAATATACTTCTATGAAACCCCAAGTAACTAAAAAAGGATGAATCTAACTTATCAATAATGAAAGCAAGTGGAAGATCTGGATGATCTTCCCCACCAAATGGCTAGGGTGGATCTCTCACCACCGAAACCTGATTAGCTAGGGTGGAATCTTTCACCACTAAAACCAATCCAAACAAGGGTTTCCTCCAAACTCCAAAGTCTCCAAGAGCTCCCCAAATCAAAATATCAAATAATCATCAACATAATGAGAGGAAATGAGCCCCTGTCCCTTCTTTATACTCCTTTTCACCTTTTTCTCCTCAAGTGGATTTTTAATTCATCTTTAATATATTTTCTAAAATCACTTTATTAATTTATTAGACCTTTTTACTCCAAAAGTGATTTATTTGACTTTACAAACATTTTCAGGTACTGGAAGTCACTTTTCATCACCCGAACCTTTAGATCTCTTCATCCCGGTTACAACAAGATATTACACTAAGGTTCCCCTCCTATATGATTTCTTAAAATGACAAACTTAGTGAAATCCATTAAATTATGCTCAATAATACTCCCAAATTATGGGAACAGTCGAAATGCAATGAATCAAAATGTCATTGTGCAAGGGTGATCTCGATGATGAAATGTAATAAGTGGACCTCTAAAAGTATTATATAACTCCTCCAAATTTCTCGAGCTCACTGTTAACCTCAATTTACCCCTCTGGTTAGGTTGACATAAACCCATAAGGTCACCTCCAACTATAGAGCAAGGGAATCCAAAATTTGGGACATTACATTCCTCCCTTCCCAAATATTGCTTGTCCTCAATCAATGTCATCACAACCAAACGATCAATAAGATGAACCAAACTGAAACTGGGAGTGATCCCAAGGTCCCAAACCAACCTAGAAGATGTGAAGCACCCTCTACTAAAAGCATTGTCCTACAATGTACTAACACAAGAGACCTTCTGAAGGCCACCTATCAAGAGATAAATCATATATTGTAAAGGCTTAGTCCATCCCACATAGAATCTCCCTCCTAGGAAGCCAGACCAATTCCCTATAGAAATGTATCCCTGATAATAAAAACTGACTCTCCCATCTGTACAAGTTTCCAAACTATCAACCCATGAAATCCCAGGGTCCCAAGCTAGCCTTAAGAGGAACCCACTAAGTTGATGTTGCACCACTCTGATCATAAGTGGTTGTCCCTCATGCCCATACTACAACCTCCACTCCTGGAACCCCAATATGTAATGTCTGAAAGACCCGACCCCACTACTATGGATCATATCTTGCAGATGTGCCTCAGTGGAATCAAAGTCTGCAAGTCCACTGTCATACAAAATCCTGGGTATCAGGGAAGAAAATTTATCCTTCCATATAGCATGCGCTCCATCATATCCTCTTGGAGTGTCCCAAAAATGAAACAGACCAATCATATGATTTCCTTGAACCCACATCCAAACTAGAATTCCACTATGCCTCATACCAACCAACTCCAACTATGCTCATTGATCAACTTTGTGCCAGTTAATTTGTACATCTCCTACAAAAATGTCTTGAGAACTGTGTTGTCTTGATCATGGTCAATGTAATCAGGAAACCTATGGAGCCTAAATGCCTCCATAAAGAACCATTATGCTATCTACGACACCTCATACTATGATGAAGTCCCTGAAATATAGTCCCTTCCATGCACCTCCGGTAGACCTGTGTTGAAATCTATCGATACATATAGACTGCCATAATCCTACTGGGTGGGTATGCTCTGACTCATTTTTCTGACCATTCATGCACTCCCTCACATGTCTCCACACATTATCCTCGAGGACCTTCCATGAAAACCTCTCTCTGATATGTTGGTAAGTCTAGAAGTACCCAGGATGCGCTTCCAAGGGTGTATCGTGTATAACCGTCATGATCCCTTCCCTAAGTGTGGACTCGGGGACTAAGTATATGCTAGCTTTGTAGTAGATGACATTGTACACCACTTTGTACATGTCATCCTGAATATGACCATCCATAAACTTGCATGCAAACCAATCCTTGGAATATTCCACTAGAAGGTGGGACTTCCAATCAGCTGAAATCCCCCTGATCCAATCCAATGTGTCATGGATTTCCTCCTGATGTGTCTGTAAATCCTGCACACTACTCACATGGATACAATATAAACATATGTCATGCCAAACTCCTTATCCATTTCTTGATGATAGCCTAACCAAAGATCAATCTCTAAAGAGTATTATGTCTTGTGCCTGACTATGCTCTCCATCATGCCCCTGGTCTCATCTAACTATCTCAAATGATCCTCCCATGTCCTGTTGTATATGAGGAGATAATCAAAGAACACTAACATAAAGCCCTATATTTGTGGTGTGAATATGGATTTCATGCGAGACTGAAAGGTGGAAAGTATGTTGGTCAATCCCAATGACATGACCAAGAACTCCTAGTGCCCGTAATGACACCTGGAAGTAGTCTGGTGATATCCCAATCAAAGATCAATCTTCGAGGAATATCTTTCCCAATGAAGCTCATCTATCAAATTCTCACCCCTGGACAACCCAAACTCAATGGTATGCTCAGATTCCCTATCAAGAAATCTCTCTGAAGGAATCGCCCCACAATCTCATACTGATGTGTCCATGTCCTCAATATATCCATCCCCACAATAAGTGGGTGCATATACCTCCTTCGTGGTTGGTCCACTAGGTATATGCTCAACTTCCCCATCTATAGTTATGACTTGCCCTGTCAATGGGGTCCCCAAAAATAAGTGGCTCATGATCTCTAATATGTAGACTGTGTACAATCAAAAGTCTCTAAGCCACACATCTTGTCCATCCCATGAAATATGAATTCTCCTCCTGGTCAACCATCACAAGAAGTTCCTCCATCATACCATAACTACTACTAACATCTTCATGTGTCCTGACTACCACGAATGACTGAAATGATGATGAATGTGCCAAACTCAACTTCATGTGAAGCTCATGTGTAAGATTCACAACTTCCTCTTCATCATCCCTCATGCATGACTCCTTAGAAGTTATATCAACATCCAAGGGAAAATCATCCAACACCAAATCCTCATCGTATTTGGGTGTTAATACACCCTCATCATGTGCATCCAAAAATTCAACCTGAGGTTTTTTCAAACCTTCATCATGAAGTGAGGTATTTTCTTCACCAACTACTTCATATTTGAATCCCTTCTTCTTCTTCTCCCCAACTGATAAGTATGTCTTCAAGCACTCTAGAGGCTATGTTCTTATATTCTTTTGGTATTACTGAAAATATTGTAAAAAATATGCCATGAACTCCTCATCATTCCTCATCTTTCTAAGACACCGAATGTACCAAAACAATCTAAAACTATCCTTTGTTCTTTACCCCTCAGGCTGGGAGGAAAACACACTCTGATACCACTGTAATATCCCCTTTATATGGATGATATACTTCTTTTGTGTTGCTAGTATATTTTTGTGACAACTGGTAAATTTTTATGTGTTACTTGGGTTACAACTTCCGTCAAACAGATTGAAAACAAACTCAAAACCCACTTCTGAACCCTTTCTCTACCTGTTGTAAGTCTATTTTTGACATGGGTATTTTTTCAAACACTTTATTGACTCCCTCAACACCCCATATACTCAACCCTTGTTGTTGCTAGTATGTTTTATTGTCTGTTGGTATTTTTTTATGGACTCACTTGACTGGTGACTTTTGTCAAACACTTATTTGGAATACACAAGCTTGTTGTAACATACATTTGTTGTTGTTGTTTTCTTGGGTGTTGATGTTTTGTGTCTCAATGTGTTTTTCTTCAATGAATAGTTCTGGGTTTGATGCCAAGAAGAGTTTCCATATTACATGTAAATTATAACAACGAGGAATAACAAAATAACTCAACCAAAATAGCAATGGAAACCACAAATGATCTGATTTTATTAATATCTTTGACTTGTTACATTAGTTGGAAAGTATAGAGGTTCAGATCACCCCTTTCCAAGAATAGTAGACTCCTCCAAAAGATGAGGTAGTATTTCATGGATCCTCTAGCATAAAAACAAGTTCCCATCCAAGGAAATGACCACTACAACTAGAAGAACAGACTTCCCAGCAAGGATGTGGTTGTTGCAATAAGAAGAAATGCCTCCCAACAATGATATGATCCAAGAATGCAGTTGTTTTTGTAGAAGACTCGACCCCCTCAAGGAAATCAAATTCTCCACAACAGAAATTCAGTCTCACTAAGAAATAGTGGCCCTCAATGTGAATATAGCCTCCCTAGACAAGAACTCAACCCCTTTGGAAAATTAACTCGGCCCAGAAACAATGAAGACGACCCAATTAGAGAAACACAACCTCTCAACAAGGAAATTTGTCCCCTACAATAGATAATTTGACAGTTACAAAAATAGTATGGCCTCTACCAAGAAAAATGACTCCCTGAAGCTTAGCTCAGCCTCCTCCAAAGGAATATACTTCTATGAAACCCCAAGCAGCTGCAAAAAGATGAATCTAACTTCTCAATAATGAAATAAAGTGGAATATTTGGATGATCTTCCCCACCAAATGGCTAGGGTGGATCTCTCACCACTGAAATTTGATTAGCTAGGTTGGAATCTTTCACCACTGAAACCAATCCAAACAAGGGTTTCCTCCAAACCCCAAAGGCTCAAAGAGATCCCCAAATCAAAATATCAAATAATCATCAACATAATGAGAGGAAATGATCCCCTATCTCTTATTTATACTCCTTTTCACCTTTTTCTCCTCAAGTGACTTTTTAATTCATCTTTAATATTTTATCTAAAATCACTTTATTAATTTATTAGACCTTTTTACTCCAAAAGTTATTTATTTGAATTTACAAACATTTTCAAGTACTGGAAGTCACTTTTCATCACCCCAACCTTTATAGCTCTTCATCTCAGTTTCATTGACCTATTACACCAAGTTTCCCCTCCTAGATAATTTATTAACATGACAAAATTAGTGAAATCAATTAAATTGTGCTCAATAATACTCCCAAATTACGAGAACAGTTGAAGTGCAGATAAATCGAGATCTGACTATAGATGGATGATCTCGATGATGAAATATGATAAGAAAACCTATGAAAGCATCATATAACTCCTACAAACTTCCCAAGCTCATTTTTAACCTCAATTTACCCGCCTGGTCACCTCTAACTGCAGAGCAAGGGAATCCAGAAATGGGGACATTACAGTTTCCTTGTTTCACCTTGGTGGTCATCTTATGTGCCCTAGTCTAGTGTTGTCACTGCCCAAGGAAAATGGGTGATGCCGGGGGGCCCTCACAAGGGTAATGTTTTGTTCCCCTTTCCATCCTCAAGCCTCTCATAGTGTAATAAACTTTGGTAATGGGTTATGGTCCATTCTCTCATGAGAAGAGGGGTTGAAGGCCCAAAAGTTGATTGCAACTGTTATTAAAAGAATAAGAAAATGATGCTAAAGAAATAAAAGAATGATAGAAAAAAGGCCTAACAAAATCCAGTCCAAACTTGATCTCTACTCTTTCAATGCCCACCCTGGTCCCAAATAGCAATGCTACAACTTGAAACCTTATAAAGGGGACTTGCAAATATAATAAAGCGGACTAGAAAGATAATTGATAAAGGGGTTTGGGGAAAATAGCATGTAAGTATGGGGTAACTCAAGAGCAAGCGCGCCCTCCACAAAGGATCTCATAGAAATGGATGAAATGACACCATATTCCATGAAGTAATCCCTAAAACCATATCACTATCACGCTTATTCTTGAAGGGTTTTTACCTTCCTTGTCACTCTCGGTACCTATCCCTCTACCTGGGTTATTTTTTTTCCTATCTAGGTGGCACACCTAATAAGGTTGGATGAAGGCCCTCCCATACCTAAACTAGTCAACTCACATGGGGTCTTGGACTGGTGTGATGCTTGAAGGGGATATTGACATGAATTGTCTTACATGGCTTATATCTTAAGTTAACTTACTTTGCATTTTTTAAGGATTGATGTTTATCATGAACTTTGGATAACCATATTTTATTCTTTCATTTGTGTTGGATGTCCCTACAACAGTTCTTTAAGGAACGTCCTAGGATTGTACCTAGGATTTTGTGCCTTTATTTGTGAGACCTGGGCATGTGTGGTGGAGAGAAGTGGTTCATCCAATGACTCACCAGCCTTAGACATTGGCTCTCACATCCTCAGAACCCTAAACGATGGACATATGAGCTTGGTTTGAGAAGATCCATTCATGATGGCACACAGATGGGCTGGAAACCCATAGGTTGGGCAGAGTATCCTATAGCTTGTTCCTCACCCAGTGTAGGAGCATTCCAACAACAGATAGTTAGAGACATGGAAACGACAAGATGTAGCTCCTCAGAGCCTAAACGTAGCACTTAGATCTTGGACGTTTGGCCTAGATTGATGATGACATCATCTTCTATGGTTTGATGGAGCTAGGGTTTGGAGTATTCCTCGATTATTGGCGATGATTGGAATGATTTTGAGTAGGGAGAGACATCATTTTCCCACACTCCACTCTATATTGATTCCATGTGGCCTTTGGAGGCCCCCTCCTTGCCTTAGGAGGCTTGGCATCCCACACGTGTGGGCTATTTTCATTTTATTTTTCATTTATTTCATTTTGTATAGGTTAAATGAGGGGTCAGCCCCACTTTAAACATTGTTAAATTATATCGTGTGGAAAAAAGTGTAGTACTAAGCCTCATATAAAAGGGAAATCACTCACATTCATTTTGGATCATCATTCCTCACATTTGTGAGACACTACTTTTGAAATTTTCGGCCCTTAGGGATTACTAGCTCTTTCTCTCTCATGCGATATGCTTGGAAGGATCTATTATGGATGGTTCTACTTATTTTGGATGGATATTTCTGCAATTAGGGTGAAATTATCTTGGTTTCTTGGTTGAAGTAAGTAAATTTCTTCAATTATTGTTTATGCTATTGATGTTTATGGTGAAATTGCTATTTTGTTGCAAGAAGTCTTGTTTATTGAAACCCTAAAAGAGGAACATAAGTGCTTCTCATTCTCACAAGGTGATATTTATCTAAAATTGGTNTAAATTTCTTCAATTATTGTTTATGCTATTGATGTTTATGGTGAAATTGCTATTTTGTTGCAAGAAGTCTTGTTTATTGAAACCCTAAAAGAGGAACATAAGTGCTTCTCATTCTCACAAGGTGATATTTATCTAAAATTGGTTGTTTTCCCTTGCTAGGCTTAGAACCCTAAAGCCCTAAATTGCTTGCACTTTAGGATTTTAGCCCTAGATAATTGAACTTTTAACTAGTTTGAGCTACAATAGGGAGAAACAGTTTGCAAGGCCCAAATATGCTTGCACCCTGGAAGTACTTCTCCTCAGGATCTAAGACATAAGGCCCAAATGTGCTTGCACCTTAGGATTTAGATCCTACCTCTTGGCTTCAAGTAGGTCAACCTTCAAGCTTGGTTTCATTGAAAGACTCCATACCCAAGAAAGGAACTAATCTCAAAGCACTCTTATGGTGAATTGATTGATAAACTCTCTCTCTCTCTCTCTCTCTCTCTCAAAACTCGCAAAGTTTTCTACTAGTTTTACTAACACTAACCCTACCAAACTTGTACGTATTCTTGTTGTTGTTATAAATGTTTTCTACAACCATCTTAAATAAGTTTAATTTCTTGCAAACATTCATCTAAAGGAGGATTATCGTAC
Organism: Picea engelmannii; assembly: GCA_009831015.1. NCBI lineage: Eukaryota > Viridiplantae > Streptophyta > Pinopsida > Pinales > Pinaceae > Picea > Picea engelmannii. Next base: position 141,111 of record ML792599.1, read on the forward strand.
TCAAAAATTACCTCTAACAATTGGATAATGTGCTATTGGTGGTATGCTTAATTTTCATGGTCAATTTTGGTATTTCTGAGCACTTGTTATTGTTGTTGTTACAAACTATTTCTTGTTGTTATAAGTCTAGATTGTTGCTATAATTTGCAAAAACAATGGAAATCTAATTTGTCTACTATCTAGCAAAGGTCTTATTTGCATATTTTAGCTTGGAATTTGTTATATATATGTTGTAACATGTTTTTTTCCCGAGCAGGTACTGAAACATCTTCAAACCTCTTCTCCTCCTTGACACAGACCAACCATTCGATGAACAATATAGGGGGTGGTAGGCTTAGCTACTAAACTTTTCATTTGATCCCTTGACGTCACCAGGAAAGCTTTCCTTGTCGTGCACCTCTTCCATCATTAAAATGAGGGAAGATCCTACTAAGGTGACAGTGGTAGTTTCTTCCATTGTTACGCAAGATTTGGTGATATTGTGGTGGGATTTGCACAAATTAAAATCATGAAATAACAATTTGGCATTGTTGTCGGGGAGGATTGATTCATTATCCTCATGAGACATCTTTGGTAAACTTATCATGAAGCCCTTGTCTTACAATTTTACCTAGCGACTCTACTAAGGGTAGTTCTCTCACCTTCCTTTGATGATCCAAGGGGGGTCATTTGGAAACTCCATTAACATATTCCAAGGTGTCATCATACTCTCAACTTTGTGATATTTTTCACTTTCAAGTAATTGAATTATGGCACATTGGTCACTTCAAAGAATGTTTCCCTCCCTGACTATTGAAGATATTTTGGGATACCCAAATAACTTTTCTCCAGGTTGGGGGAATAATTGTCCAAAATTTTATGGAGACCTGTCCTTGGCTATTACTCATGTTGTGAATTTATTTAAGTATGTTTCAAATATAGATGTGACAAATGAATATGTGCTAATAAGATTTTTTTTGCTATCTCTTGAAACAAGACAAAAGGATTGGGTTAAGCATACTCGCAATTCAAAGAGTATATATTTTCTTACAATCTTCTTTAAGGAATTCCTCAAAAGGTGGGTCGTGAGAACACAAAGATATAATGACATTTTCTGTGATTTCACAGTGGCCCTCCATAGTGAAGGGTTACTTTCTAGGATTGATGAGGAGGAAGAAGAAGAATCCATTTACAAACAATAAGTTGAAGAGAGGATTCATGAATAGGGTTACCAATCCCTCGAAGAGGAGAAAGAATTACCTCATGATTCTATTGAAGACAACGAAGACTTGACTGAAGAACAAGAGTTGGAAGAGGTGAATCATGAGGAAGATCACTAAATACATGAACATGAGTTTCCTCATGAATATGTTGAAGAAGAACACTTTGATGAAACATACCATGTTGAAGACCTAATCCATGAAGAGGCTCCTCATGAAGACAAAGCCCCAATATTTTCTCCTCTATTCAATGAAGTCATCCAAGCTTCCATTCCTCCTACACATGAAGAAAATAGCATGGTAAGTTATACTCCTTTCCAAGTTTTCGATGTTGTTACATTTCATGAATGGGAAAGAGAAGAGGTGTTAGGGGAACCCTTCAATGCATTAGACCCTTCATGTTATAATAAAGGTGATTATGTGATTGAGAATAATGATGAGTTTATACATGTTGGAAGACATAAATGGTATGTGATTTGTCCTGGTGGAAATCCAAGTTACGAAATTTAAGGTCATCTTCAATTGATGCCTTTACAAAAACCATATGTGATTGTTGTTGATTCATAAGCCTGGAAACATGAAATGATTACATATTTGTTTCGATCACCCAAGGATTACTTATTACAAAATTCTCATTATGATTCTTGTTCATATATTGGAGAGTCTAATACATACTCTTTTGAGCAATTAGATTTATTCTATCAATAATATTTCCAACCATCATGTTGTGTCAGGAATTAACACCTTCCTTTTTTCTTGTATGCTTGCTTGTAAATCCTTTCGATAACCAAGAAAATGGGACCCCTCCTTTCTAAATTGAGAAATATGTTGACTTGTTGAGGAGAACTACCTTGAATTATTGATATTTTCTAAATGTCTTCCCATTCCCCTATTGGATTTTGTAATGCACCCAAACCGGTGCACACACACCTCAGATTTGGTCTATGTTCTCAAAAAAATACACAAATTAACACAATTTGAATTGTAAACATAAACACATTGAGATGCCTAATACCTTAGCACAACAAAATATCAAAACTATCAATTATATCATACACAAGTACACAAAAATTTCAAGCCCAAAAATACTTGTTCGCAAATCCAGAACACATGGGCTCCCGTACCAAGGAGAATGGCCCAATTCTTGTACAAAAGAAAATGACAAAAGCACTTGCAAACTATTTTTGAAACCCTATTGGTTTTCATGCCAATGTTGTTGTTTTGAGGTTGAGAGATAGGGAATCCCTTGCCCCCTCAAACCCTCCACTTCCTCTACAACTACTTGCTCAAGATTGGTTGAGTCCTTCCAGCCTTTCTTCTTGTCCAAAATCTTCCATCTGGCTGTCCCAATAACTCCACTATATCATCCCTCAAGGATTCTCCAAGGTATGTTGTAAAAAGGTGGTTGTAACATCCCTTCAATGCTACCAAGGAACGCTATAAAAAACGCTTAATGGATTGTCCCAAAACTCCTATGACATCCCTTCAAACAGCCCATTGTTCTAGTCCTCAAACTTTGTTGTACCAACCTTCCTCACTGCTAATAGAGGCTCCTTGGTTGTTGTTGTTACACTAGTTGCAACATCCCTTCAAACCTACCACCAAGTTGTTGTTAGGTCGGCTATAACAGCCACACAATATTGGTTGTAACAACCCCTTAACTTCTGCTACACAACCTTTTGTATATTTTTAACCTATACCAGCCTCTTATATCTAGAGGCCAAGCTTTTCTTAGTAGGTCAAATCTTCACAACACCTATAGAAGCCCTCTTTTTATAGGTCGAAACCACTAAGGCATAAATACAGTCTTCCTCTAGTTGGTCGAGCCTCTCCTAGGTTGTGGTGAGCTCTTCATTGTTGGGTATGTTTTATATTCTTTGCATGTGTGTGTGTGTGTGTGTGGGCACGTCAGATATGAAAATTGTGTCTGATGATCTCTCATAGTAGTGCTCTGTTTGTGTTGTGTGCGCCGGGCACTTTCCTATGGGGGTCCCAGGGGGGCAGGTATGCCCCCCCCCCTGGTTACGTCCAGCAGTTTACTAAAAATAAGCTCGGTTTTAGGGATTAGGGTTTTGGTATCTATGGAATACCTAAAAACATTGTATATATTGTATAGTGAATGGTGAAATTCGATATAATGAATATAAGAAAGGTTTTCCCGGTTGAGGGTTTCCGGTATAAAATCTTTGTGTACTCTGTGTATGAGTGATTGATTAAATTCTATTTTGATTAAGAATCTATATGCATTGCTTTACTTCACATGTTTAAAACTTACATTCATAAGCTTCCAACACCACTAGGACATGTGGTTGTGTTGTTCCAATCATGTCGAGACTCCTACTACCCTATTTAGATTTCTTCATCAATAGAGCCTACCCAAGACAAGAATATTTCTGCAGAATTGAGGCCTAGCAACCCCTCTCCATGGTTGGTTGCAATCACCACACTTGGAATGAAATCACCAAGCTCTACACCACACCACATCACTCCACACAAGAATGAGTATGTCACATCATCCTTGATCTCCTTTTATACAAGTCTTAAGGGTGAGTGAGAAATCCCCTAACCAAATTCACATCAAATTAGGCTTATTTACTCAAACATGTGGGTGTGAAGCCCCATCACAAACCCACAAATCCCATCAACAAACCCCCAATCCCCCAACTCAAAATACAAGGGGGTTTTCACCAAATGAAAAGGATATCGTGGTGCCAAAAATGATTCCCACATTCCTGACACCATGGCTATGTGGGAATACCTACCCAAAGCTACAAAACATCAACATCCCCTTCAATGAAATTGCTTTATTTTACAAATTTTAGTTTGTTTGGGTTTGACACTTAGACATTTTTGGTGTATTGGAAGAGTTCCCATGAACTTCTCTGATACATCGAAGGATTTCATAAGAACGTCCCTGGTACACACCAGTGGACTTCCCACAAAAATTTTCGATACACAAATCACCAACCGAATAACTTTCGTAGAAGATGTCCTCTGACATGCAAGTTTGGCCACCAACCGAGTTGACAATATCACCTTCAGTGCAACTGGAAGAGTTCCCACAAACTCCACCAATGCAACCGGAGAAGTTTTGAACTCCTCCTATGATGCCTTAAAATCCTTATTGGATTACTTCTCTTTACCCTCTCTGGTGTGACTGGAAGAGTTCCCATAAAATCTACCGATGCAACCAGAGAAGTTCTGAGTTCCACCTTCGATGGAGCAAAGTCTAGAACTAGCGCACTTGTTATTGACACCTCTGGTATCTCTAATCTGGCACCCGATGAAAAGTTATAAAATGATGTTTGAGCCTTTCCTTCCCCACTTTGCATTATATAGCTCAAGAGAAAGATATTGTCACACGAAATAAGAATGAGCTCACTATAAACCTCTATTCCTCCAACTTACCCTGCCATCCGTGTGTCTTATATTAACAAGTAGGCCTTTTCCATATCTTTTATTTTTCTCATTTTTTAGTTACGTTTTAATATATTATACTCGCATCGAACCCACCTAACCCTTGAATTCCCTTTTCCCTAGATGCATGTGATTCCCTAATACTAACTCTGAGCTCCAAGGTATTTAAACTATATCCCTTTGGCATCCCTCCTAAAGACTCTTCAACACAACTTGTTTGAAATGGGATCATAAAGTTTTCTACCCAGCCTGATCTTGAAACCCATAAATAATATGCCTCCTTCTCGACCTCTTAAGCCTCCTATGGTCACAAATATTATTTTCTAAACTCAGGTTTGTATGTGATAAGAACACGCTAGGGCACTATCTAACCCAAACCCTTTCCTCATTCTAGCCAAAATCCAAGTGATCATAGCTAGCATGAACCCTACTTCTCAAGCAAGCTTCACATTTTAAGCCCTAAATAGTGCCACATTACCCCTTAATTGGGGCATATTACATTAGTAATGTTATTTTATGTATGTCGACTTGGGTCCATTAGTTGTAATTGTACCTCCTAGTCTCCTATATATACCAAGGAGACCTTTTCATTTGGAATCATCTTGTATTTGGAAATTTATGTGGTGTATAAGGAGGTTGCCCCCTCGAAGAGGCTTATTATCTGAAATTATCTCTTTGTCAAGGCGTTGAGAACTTATTCTGAGGCTTTTTATGCTATTTTTATATTTGGTTCTTAACATTTGATATCAGAGCTATGAGCCAATTGAGTACCCAAACAAGAAAATATTATGTTCAAAAATGTCCAGTGAAGATGGGATCTCTGTCACTTACAATAATATTTTGGATTCCATGTAGATGATTTCAAAATCATAACCCAACATCTTGGTCACCCATTTTTGTTTTTCTTCTGAATATAGTCTTTGTTCCAAGAAGTAGTTAAGACTATCATGATATGTTTTGACCTTGAAGTGCCTACCTATTAGGTAAGGGTGTCATTTCTTCAATGCATGTAGCATTGCCATCATTTCCTTCTCATAAATGGGTTTATGTAAGTCTTTTCCCTTGAGTGGCCAACTTTCAAAAGCAAGGGGTCTTCCTTATTGCATTAGAACAACACCAATGCCATTTCACGAGGCATCGTGTTCCATAATAAAGTTTTTTGTGAAGTCTGGTGTGGTCAAGACAGGAGATTTGCACATCGCCTCTTTAAATTGTTCAAAAGCTTGAGTTTCCTCTGGAGTCCATGAAAATGCATCCTTCTTAGTTAATTTCATTAAAGGTTTTTATATTCTTCCATAGTTTCGAACAAACTTGTGGTAGTAACCTATAAAACCCAAAAATCCTCTAAGATTCTTCAATGTTTTGGGAATCATCCAGTCCATCATGGCCTTAATATTGTTAGGGTTTACCTTGACACCTTCATGAGATACAATATGACCCAAATACTCTACCTCCTTCACCCCAAAGTAACATTTGGATGGTTTGGCATATAGTTGATGCTCCTTTAGTAGTTGTAGCACCTTGTCAACATGTCGAACATGATCCTCCCAAGACCTGTTATAGATTAGTATATCACCAAAAAATACTAACACAAATTTTCAAATGAAGGGCTTGTCAACATGTTGAACATGATCCTCCCAAGACTTGTTATAGATTAGTATATCACCAAAAAATACTAACACAAATTTTCAAATGAAGGGCTTGAAAATGGAATTCATCAACCCTTGGAATGTCGAAGGTGTATTCGTAAGGCCAAAAGGCATGACCAAAAATTCATAATGTCCTTCATGAGTTCAGAATGTTGTTTTTGGGATATATGCTTCGTTCATTCTACTCTGATGATACCTGAATGGATATCCGACTTTGTGAAATAGATTGCTCCATGTAGTTCATCTAACAAATCATCAATGACGGGAATGGGAAACTTATCTTTAATAGAGATCTTTTTTGAGCTCTCTATAATCTGCACACATACGCCTTGAGCCCTCTTTCTTGAGTACCATTACCATCGGTGCAGAGTAAGAACTTTGGCTAGGTATAATAATGCCAGCCTCTAACATTTCTTCAACCAAACACTCAATTTCACTCTTCTGGGCATAACGGTATCTGTAAGGCCTGATGTTAGGAGGAACACTCCCAGGAATTAGGTGAATATCATGAACATGATTTCGAGTGGGTGGAAGACCTCTGGGAATATCTTCAAATACTTTGGAATGATTATCAATGATCCTTGGGAGATCTAGGGGAATAGATGGCTTAGATGTTTGAACATCTAGTGAGCATAGTTGTACAATTACACCATGATTCCCATTTTTCAATAATTTTTTCATGCCATTAGAGCTTATCACCTTACTGGGTTTCCCTGTGATACCACTTAACTCAATTTCCTTTCCTTCCAATGAAAATTTCATGAAAATTTCTTGAAAATTAAAATCCATTGCTCCCAATGATCGTAACCATTGGATTCCTAGTACGACATTAGCACCACCCATGGGTATATAAATCATTGGACTATTCATTACATATTCCCCCATAGTAAATTGATCTTATGGGATTTTCCCGAGCAATTGATAGTTCCTCCATTTGCAATCATTACTTGAAAATCTGGCGCTGGATATATAAAGAAATTGAGAGCTTTGGCTAATTTATAGTGAATGAAATTATGAGTACTACCAGAATAAATTAGGACTATTACCTTTTTATTTTTGATATATCCTTCGATATTGAGGGTTTGGGGAGTGTTAATTCCAGCCAATGCATTACATGATATTGTGGGATTCAACTCTTCAGAAGAAATCTCTTCTATGTTTTCATCTTGAGATGGTTCTTGTTTTTGTTCTTTTTCTTCTTCCTCTTCACAATCTATGTATAATTATTTCTTCTCACCACACTTATGTCCTTTACTGTACTTGTTGTCATGATTAAATCATAAACCTTTTGTTTTTCTTTCCTCCAATTGTTGAGGTGTCAACCTTGTAGGTTGAGGTGTTTTAGAAGAAGGAACAATATTCTCTCAATAGATGTTAGGAGTGGTCCTTATAATAGCCATAGCCATATTTTTACTTTCAACATTTCTCGCCACCCTGAACGCATTCTCCAATGATTTGAGTTCCCAAAGGCAAACCTCATGTTGAATGTTATCCTTTAAAGTTCCTATGAATACATCAATCAGGTGCTCATATGGAATATCCCTTACCTTTGGTATAAGAGCTCATCTGGAACATTAATCAGGTGCTCATCTGGAATATCAATCAGGTTCTTAACATTTGGTATGAGAGCTCAAGGTCTTGGGGTTTCGTTGCTACATCTAAGACACCTTGGAATTTTAGCTATAACTTTTTTTCTAGTACGTTTCGGAAGGAACCCCTTGGATTATATTTAGTAGATGGGTCAAGGTACGTGGGGTTAACATTTCATCTCATGAGGCATTATACTTTCGGAGATATAGCCTCTGTAAGATAGGGCTATGGAATCATCCTGATTTAGTGATCGCGGAATTTTCGATATACAAATTTTTTTGTGATGCTTCAGACCCTGAAACCTAGAGGCTATTCATATAAATTATCAAGGTAGCTTTGATAAAAAAACTCACCTTATGGGTTATCCTGCTTTTGTAGATACACCCTGTGTAAGATAGGGTATTTGAGTAGTCATATTAACTATTCTCAAAAATGTGTTCTGGGTAAAACAGTGATATCTTCTTCAATGAGTATCCAAATTAAGTGAGACTAGTTGCATTGGATAGTGGATAGTCTATAGTATTTCTGGTGCAAGTTTCAGAATCAAATATCATATATTATGCTCTTGGAACGCTTTACAAGTATGCTCTCCTGGAAGGGACAAAAATCAGCAAGGTGTGGGGAAGTTACCATAACTTCCACTTGGCACATCCAATTTTTATCAGACCTATGGCATTGCAGAGAAGACGTATCAAAGAAATCTAAAATGAAGTTTCCATACCTAGAAGGGACAAAATTTTGGAGATACATAAAAAGAAAGATCATCTAGCAGAACCACCTCGAAATCAAGGTTTAAAAGTGATACTTGGCCAAAATACCACCAAAAAGGGAATTTCTACACCAAATAAGCCTCCAGACAGTCCTACTTGGACTCTTGATGAAGGTGAAGAAATGCGCAGGGACAGAAGTGAGTTACAAAAGAAGACAGTAACAAAAGATGAACTATAAGGGATGATGGATTCAACTGAAGCTAAGTTGGAGGCAATAATGGATACTAAGATGGATGGTTTAAAAAGGGAGATCATGGAAGGATTGAAAAAATTCCTAATAGAGAGGCCACCGGAAAGTGAAAACGTATCCCATGAAATTCATGATGAGGACACAAGGAAGATGAATCAAGACTAGAGAAACTCCAACTTTGGGTTGAAGACCAACCACTTTCCCAAGATCGATATGAGGAAGTTTGATGGAAAGGATCCAATCACATGGATACTTCAGATGGAGAAGTTCTTTGATCTACATAATGTGCCACTATTTAGGGCTTAACATCTTGTATTGGGAAATTTATGTGGTGTATAAGGAGGTCGCACCCTCAAAGAGGCTTATTATCTGAAATTATCTCTTTGTCAAGGCGTTGAGAACTTATTCTGAGGTTTTTTTATGCTATTTTGATATTTGGTTCTTAAAATCACATGACCATTGTCGATGTATTGCCTCTTTCAAACTAGAGCATTGGATCGAGCTTGACAGGACTTGGTCAATCCCCAATCCAACACTTAGTCAAATTTTCGATACATTTTTTCTTATCGACAAAGTTACTTTGAACATCTCTGGTGTAAGTCAGAAAATTTATAACAAAGCCATCGGTGCCCACTTCTCCATGTCAACATAGTTGTTTCAAATGTCTCTGAACAAAATATTCCATATCAGTGGATTTTCTACGATTACCTCTGGTACATATCGACGAGGCTAATGTGTTTCCATTTGGTTTCACTCTTACATGTCGATAAGGTTCCTCCCAACTCCTTTGGTACAAGTCTGACTCATTGGCAAACTTAATGGTAACCCCTCCATTGTAAACAACCCATTTTGAAAGATTTAATATGAATATTGATGGTTCTTCACCAGCATACTTAACACGAACATCTCCATTTTATCAGCGGACTTGGCACCAATGTCGTCATTATAGCCCAGATGGATTCCCGCCAAATCCCTACTATGTTATTTAATACTACCCGATGACTTGTTAGGAACGCCTTCGGTACACTATCAGAACACTTGTTATATTTAGCTTTGGTTTCACTTCCTTCATTGGACCAATTGTCAACAACTTCACCTGGACTTTTTCCCAAGATAAGTCAAACTTCTTCAAAATCTCACTATGTCTCGAATCATCCTATCCTCTTCAGACGATGACTTACCCCCCGACATTGACTCAATTAATTCCTCGGGTACCAACATAGGATCACATAAACAAATGTATCTATAATCTCCCACTACTGCTCAAAAGGACTTAATAATTTACATGATTTTCAAAATTAACATGTTATGTGTTGTTGTCATGTTATCTTTTGTTACCGATACACTAATGATGAATGTGTTGTTGCAGATTCAAACATGTTTCCCCGCAAGAAACCTACAAGTAGAGTACCCACGAAAAAATATTCTAGTAGTGGACGCTGACAAGAGGAGGAACCTGATGCACCAAGGGTTGTCTATGATTATACTACGGGACTCTTAGAGAAATGGGGAACTTCACTCAAATGGGGTGAAGTTTTCCAAATATTCAAGAAGCAGAACTTCCTTGTGGAAGTTTAAGATCAGGATGAGCTCAAAATATTCAAAAACATTTGGAGGTCAAGATTGCATAGGGTGGTGGCTCGTGCATCAATTTCCCCTTATGCAGACGTGATCTCATGGATCCTCAAGAATGTAGACCTTGAAAACCGATATACACTAAATGCTAAAGGGAAACCCATAGTATCATTCCAAGTAGCTAACATATTCAATTATTACCATTTGGAAAAATGAACCTGGTCACTCGATGATGAACTCATCAACAATTTCCCACAGAAGGTGAAGGATCTATTCAAAATATGGTACAAGCCAGATAAAGCTTTCAAACTCATACCATCTCATGAATATCCCACCACTTCACTGAGAACCCCATACCAATACATTGTGGCGATGCTATGAAAAATATATGGGGAACAAGATGCTTTTAAATTCACTTTATTCATTATGCCTCTGATATACTACTGCGTTGATGAAGGGTTGTCATTCAATTGGGTTGACATCCTATCAGCAGCCCTACTAGAGTCCATCACAACCATCAAGGAGACCACTCATGGCCAATTCCCAAGATTTCACATGTATTCTTATTTGTTGGATATTTTGTGTGTGCACCATCAATATCCCAAGATGGGTTGGGCCTAGCAACCAACCAACCCGTCTATGCATATCTACTGCAAGGTGCTCTGGGAGCACAAATATAGAACAGAGTATCATAAGATTTGTGATTATTTCTTAGTTCCACTCTACAAGCTCATCTTCGACTCACCATCTTTGTGTATGATCGATAAATAATTGGCAATAATCTAGAAGATTGGAGACTGGTATTGTTATCCCCCATTTCTAGGGACAACTAGGGAGATGATGTCTCGAGGCCCTCAGGTTACAGACATGGAGCACCAAGAGACAGACCAACATGAAAACCCCCACATAACACCACACATCACCATGAGATTGATGGTTGCACCATTCACCACACCATCTTGGCTCACAGAGGACAGCGGCTCTTGCTCCATGAGGTAACGAGTTTGGCATTGAGGTAAGTGTCATTTTAATAAATGAAGTATTTGAATATGTTGCAAAGGATTATTCATTTATTTTGAAAATGTTTTCTTCGAAATTATGCTCTTTTCCATATTTCACCTCGATGGTTGAAATTGTTATCGTAGTAAGTGGTCACCCTCAAGGAAAGGGTTGCTAGTGGGGGGTCTCCTTGATGAGTCATCGTACCACTCCCACACATACTTTCCACTTTCCATGCTTCCTTCCCTTCATTTCCTCATCTATTGGGTTTTCAGGCCACATTGACCCAAGAAGGGATTCTACCTCATTTCATGGGAAGAAGGGGTTGAAGGCCTAGAGACTTGTAGCTGGAAAATGATAATATCCAAGCATAAACCTTCTGGATGCTCACACTCAGATCCCGAGATCAATGAAGTTTTTTTCACAAACATTGAGGGACTTGTTGAACACTCAACACACCCTAAAAATCCTATGTCAAATTTTACTTTTTGGGTACCACTTGATATTTTTCACTGTCTAATTCGACTTCATTGTGAAAAATGTTGCCTTTTCTTATCATCTTGACTCTCATTAAGTCTTTCAAAGTTTTCTTGAATCTATGAAAAACCATAACTTAAAAGGCTTAACCTTAAATAAAGATTAAATAGCCAAAACATTTCACCCGATGCGCCCAAATTCAGCATCAGACGGAATTAAAAGATGAAAGAAAACCACTTGAAAAAAAGACCGTAGTCGTCGGGCGTCAATCTTCACTGGCATCGAAAAAAGAAAGTTTTCTTTCACGAAAAGAATCACACAAGGATATCACCGATAACCAATCCCCTTTGGCATCGGTAAAAGGCAAAGAGAGTAAATGTTAATGAAGAAAGAAACGATATCGCCGATAGCCGATACCCGATGCGCTTATCGGAATTGGAGAAAACCAAATCACGATGAACATTGTGACTACGCTAAGGAGTTTTTCCCGATTACCGATTGTCGAAGCATTTCGGCATGGACAATTTCGATAGGTTTATCCCCGATCGTCGATCCTCGATACCTTTTCGGCATCAGCAATCCCAGGCTTAGTTTAAGAACGCACAACTGGAAGAAAGTCCCGACTCCGACTAATGCTCGTGAGTTAAGTCACCGGTATTCATTGCCACGTGTCCCAAGCCAGTTTCACCACATCAGAACCGTACGATGAAATCGATCGACGTCAGAGGTTTTTTAAAGTCTTTATATATCAACATAAACACCCATAACACATTGTCGATCCCCGATCTGCCCACTAGGAAAGCGACACGATGGGACATTTTAGTGCTAGATACGTTTATATTCGAAGCATTTAAGGGACTAATTAATTCAAAATATCGCATTAGTTGTTGTTTCATGTGAAAATCAAAAGATCGTTTGAAATTACCGATAGAACACACCACCCTTCGTGCCTCCATCGTCAACCCACGATGAATTAAATTGCAGAGATTCAGCGGTAGATTTGTTTGAATTTCCCTCATCACCCAAATTAATTGGTTGATATGACCAGTAAGTTCTTCCCCATTTAAATTCTCTTGGGCCATTGTAAACGAGACCATTTTGTGCGCAAAGGAGTTTCAGAGCATCCAGAGGAGTGAGAAGAGCAATTCAAAATCTTTTGAGATCCCTGAGTATCAAACTACAAAGTTTAGCAAGCGTTACAGGTATGTACTAGTCTAGATTTTCTGTGTTTTCACTTCGTATATACATTTTTATCCAATGTCACTCTGTACATTGGCTCTAAAGGATTGTTTCGATTGTAGGAACAATGCCTCCAATAAAACCAACCAACAGGCAATCTCTGAGAGCATCGAAGATAAAGGAACCAGAGGTGGGAGAAGGCTCTTCCCCAGCGGTTGCAAAACAATTAGAATTTGCCCCAAGGTCAAAACCATTCATCAGGACATCCACCAAGAAGGTTTTCACTCAACCCCCAGCCTTTGGAGACACAGAGGAAAACACAGAGGGAAAGGCGGTACTCCCGCACTCAGGAGCACTCTTCAAGAAGATCAGTCGGGAAGAATTCCCAGAATATACCCCATACAACAACCCTGATATGAGAAAACTCGATGACGAAGTATTCCCGAACATTCGAAGATCATACTTTCATATGGTGGCAAGAAAAACACCAATTTTCCCCTTCATAGAACTCCTAAATTTGATCATTGACCATGGAGACACACAAATATTTTTGATTAACGACGTAAATGGCGAGTGTGTCGGGGTTTTTCTTCCGGTAGAGGTGCAGAGTTATTACAATCTTAGAGACTTGGAGGAGTGACTGAACAGTGATTTCTTACTAAACTTCTACGAGCACCAAGACACCGGTCGGGTGATGGATTCATGGTGGAGGGAAGATAAAAAATACACCAATCGGACCTCCGATTGGTACCAGACGACCAACTTAAGGGAGTTGTATATCTATCTAATGGCCCTCATTTGTCGAATGTATGGAGAGAAGGATTGTTCCATATTTTCAGAGGCATGGATGCCTCTAGCTTACACAGTGGCCATTTCTGGGAGATATTTCAATTAGGGAGCCATCATTTCAAAGCAGTTGAGCATATTCATACAACAGGCTCAGATGCCGAAAGAAGGAGAGACTTGATCCTTTTACATAGATTCATATTTGTTGGACGTCATGTGCACCAGGAATGTGTTTGTTGGCATGAACTTGAGTTGGCATGCCTCAAAACTCACAATCCATGTTTACTTCAACATCCTGTGGGAGAACAGGTACAAAAAATCCTACTCCCTCATCTGCAATGAATTATCACACGCATTCATTTCATTCTTTTCAAAAACGAGTGTCCAATACTATCGGCTGCGACCAAAAAGGTGATAGCAAAAGTCAGCCACTGGTATCTGGACGAACGCGATACCTACATTAGGGTATTCGGGGCCACTGGAGAACCTCATATCCTACCTGCACATATCCCCGATCGTCTTGTTGTGGGGGAAATTTTCTACTAGACCATCTTGCAAGGTTACAATGCTACTCTGGTGAAAGATAAGAAGCGGGCATTTATACCTTATGGATTCCATATAGGTTTCTACCTAGTAAAAGACACCACTAAAACCAAGTAGGAAGGACTGAGTCAATTGGAGTTCCACTTCCAGACCGTTCATTTTCACAAACACGACCCAAGGGGTTTAGTTTTGAAGCACCCATTGCAAGTGTCATCCTGCTAAACTTATGCCCATGACATTTTCGAAGATGAGGTCTTTACCGAAAATGCTCAGGATTGGGATGAATTCATTGCAAGAATGGTCGACCCTAATATGACTAGGTTCAAATCCATGATCCTAGATGAACAGAAAACAAACCTAGAACAATCGGCTCAAGGGGCCCTCAAGGCCAGAGAAGAAATGATAGCAGCCGAAGCAACAAAATCCCCCAGGGTAGCGACCGAATAAGCAGAGATTCCCCAGGTAACCTCGGTATAATATAGAAGTGCCCCTGAGGCTCAATACGTGCGAGAGAGGGGGTTACTCATGTTATAACATGCGCAGTGGATAATTTATCAGCTACAAGATGACCCGGACATCATAAATATGCCAAGGCTCCCTATCGACAACCTGGATGAAATCCAAATGAGACCAAGCAGCCATAAATTCATAGACCTTGATGAAATTACTGGGTTAGACGACCCTGAACTCACAACACCACTGATCATATCGCCGACAGGTGTTTCAGCTCAGCCAGGGACCATCGAGGCATCGCAAAGGATTGGTGCATCAAACCCTTTAGGTGAGCTAATAAATATATATGACGATGATGAGAGACCAGAAGTATCTCTTGTGACCCCTATGCGTATCGAAGAAGAAAAGGGACCAGAGAAGATATCTTCCCCTGTGCCCGACGCCCAAATTCATAAGGTTCCACCAAAAGAACAAGGAGTTGAAAGTGTCCTAGACACTAAGTTTTCCGATGCGTCAGAGACCCAAGAAGACAATCTAAAGGACGAGTCAGGGTCGAATGAGCCAAAGGAAGAATATCCACAGCAGGAAATTGGCATCTCAATGGTCGATGAACAAGTAAATATCAAGTCTATCCCCGACGCCTCTATTTCAATCGGTACTCAAACCCCCGATGAGCAACAGACAGAAGTCGAGCCTTTGGAGAACATGGAGGAAACTCAAGAACCTAGTCTAGAACAAGTATATACTATCGGAAGTCTAGGAAATATGTTCACATGGGGGGATCAACAAATTCCTGAACCCATGGATGAAGTAGCCGACATACATGCTATAGGTTATGATCGGAAAAGGAAGGATATCATCTAGAGAACCACCAACAAGAGGAGGATCACTTTAGATCTCTCCATTCTCATCACTACGGAGGAACATATAATCAACATAGAACATGCTAAAACGTCTGGACTCATCGATGTAGGAATGGAAATCACAGATGCCACCCTAGACAGAGCTAAAAGAGATGAGGAGGAGTTGGCCTCTACCATGAAAGAACTGGAACATTTGCGCCACTTGGCGAAATACTATCAGAACACCACACAAGTCGCGGTGTTCCTAAGGAGTGAATTACAGGAGGCCTACAACAAATTCACAGACGAGTGGCACCTATTCACTGCGAGGATAGTCGAGCTCCAGGAAGACAACCTCATGGCACTTGCAACGTGCAAAGATATGGAGTGGTGGCACGAGAAAGCGTAGCAATCCGTAGAGAGATTCAACTACAATGGTGCAGTCCAACAGGGCCGAGATACAGAGGAACATGGGATTCAGGTGTTGAACAAAAGAAGTCTTGATTCATAAGGAAATCGGTCGAGTATTGGGCAAAAATGACTCGGGAACCTCATCGGGAGATTCAAGAAAAATGGGCCAAGTGCGACAAGAGTTGGGTCAAAATTAACAAGGCAATGAAGGATGACTTTTTCAACTTGCACGACATAGTCAAATCGCACATCAAGCAAGACTCAGCATGGGCTGAAGAAATAGAAAAGGTGGTATACATGGCGCCAGGGCAGGTGTGACATTTTATGGAACACACGATCAAAGCTCGGGCTATGCTGCAACAGTTAAGTGCCAGTATAGTCAAGTATCAGGCACATGTGATAGAGATAAGAGAGATTTATGTGGCCTCGATGGAACAACATATATTCCCATATGCCAACACCTACGAGGAGTTGTTCATCAAGTGGTCAGAGTATGAGAAGAGTCACCCTTTTAAGTGATATCTTGAGATGACTCTTAGACAAACTAATAGGAGAGAACGCCACATGGATAATTTTTCTTTACTTATCTGCACTTTAGTTGTTATTTTTAGTTAATTTTATGTTATAAATAGGAGCATCGACCAATTAGTCAAGGGTCGATGGTTGTTGCAAGAAACTCTCATTTTTTGTTTTGTTAAAAATTATTTCGGAGTTGCCTTTAATTGAGAAGTCCTTCTGGACCAGAGACAAGTTTATGTTTTCATCAAATGTGTGTATGATTGGATGTGGAGAAGAACTATTTCCTATCTTGTCTCATGAATGGATGGAGTAACAAGTAAGAGTTATTAAATCTATTGATAAGTTATCCGATGCAATGTTTTACAGTTCTTTGTTTAATGATGAAAATTAATCTTTGTGTTTTTATGTGATTGATGATTAGAGTTGAGTGAATTATTTTACTTACCATTGTTTATCGCATGCATGTTTTATTTTGATAATTTGTATCCCAGTTAGTAATTAGAATACTCACATGGTTATTGTATTAGTACTAGGCCTGTGGTAGATGATCCTTGCCTACACGCTAGAGTAGAGAGTTATCCAAAGCTCAGCCTCTTCTCCTGTAGTTTAGTTTTTTCCCACTTTGTCACATAGTTGGTTTATACTGGCTTTATCTTATATCAGTCCTACCTAAGAGAAAATAAAAAAATAGAACGTCTAAACCGAAGGAGAAAAAATTTCACAAGAAAACGTAAATCCCATCGATTATTTCGGTCGGATCGCAAGACCTGGAGAACCATTCCACTGTTAAATGTTCCAGAGTCTAATTGGGCCTCGGTGGCGAGTTTGGTTCCTGTTGTTGAGTTAAATGGATTTAGGACCCATCAACATAATCGGTGCTAGAAGGAGGGCCTGAAGAATGAATGGCTAAATACATATTCCATATAATATTTCACACAGCTTGTAGATTCAAAACAACCCACATACATGGCGAGTCATTCCCAAGACATCCCACACACATTGACTACTCCTGAAATGAGTAACTCACCCCAGCCTTAGGAAGAACGCATGTACCCAGAAATACCTTATGCTCTCCCTCACGAGGAATTGAATCAATTCAGAAGAATCACAAGAGCATACGCCCGACAGATCGGTGTGTTGTCCTTAGCTCTGATACTTCCTTGAAGACAAAAAAATAAGCAGACCAATGGTTGACACCCTCGACTAGGTTTTTGTGCACACAGTAGAAGACCTAATAGATTTCGAAATCACCAAAATCGAATATCCTCTTAATTTGATCCCTGAAACACCCCCCAACCACGTTTATGAGCCGGACGATTTTTCAGAAGAAGAAGGGTTTAACTCAAAGCGCTCAGAATCTGAAGATATGGAAGATCATAATGACCATGACGAAGAGCGGGAAAAACCACCGAAAAACAATCAACCGTGGTTTACCAAAGATGCTTTGGTCATCCCTAGACGAGTACATAACCTTCCCCGACATCCAGAGAAGTTACTTCCTAAGTTTGACCCCGAGACCTTAGGTTTTCCTGAAGACCATATCAAGAAATTCATACTAGCTATCAGACTTATGAATGTCCAACATGAAGACGCAGTATGCAGGTTATTCCCCTACACTTTTGAGAATTCATCTTCCACGTCGTATTTTAATTTGTTTGTAGGATCTATAACTAGTTGGACGAAGTTCCAAAAGGATTTCTTAGATAAATTTGCAGAAGAAACTACTACAAGAGCTTTACTGGATGAATTGTTCGCCGCCACCATGAGTTCGAAGGAAAGGGTCAAATACTTTAATCAAATATTTACCACCATCTTAAAAAAATTCCAGCCCGAAGCTAAACCTACTCAGGAGTTGCAAATAGAAGTATATGCTAATGCCCTCCCAGCTTCCATTTCCATGTTTGTGAAGAGGGTTTCCAAACTAACCCTAGTTGAGAATTTTAAAGAAGCCAAAATGATAGAGTTCCAAATGAAAGGATGCAAATAAATTCTGGTCTCCTTAGTTAAGAAAGAATCTCAACCCCCTCCCTGGAGAGGACTATTGCTCACTAGACCCTAGGAAAACAAGCAGAACAAGCTCCTGAAAAGGGAAGTGGGGACATAGAGGACCTACAACGCATGGTCAAAAATCTATTAAACGAAATCATAGACGTGAAGAGAAGTGCAGGGGAGGGAAACCAATTAGGCCAAAGACCCTATAAGAATTTCTTTAAAAGGAACCCACCGTTCAAAGAAATTAAACCTCCCCAAGCCAACCTAAATGTCAATCTAGGAAATGTAGCATCCGACCCTTTCTACACTTATCATCAAGAGAACCACTCTCAGAGAGACTACCCTCAATGGATGCATGCCATGAATTTGATGGCCAACCGATTTCTACATGAGGTTTCCCTAATCGAACATTCAAGCGATTCAGTTATGAATATTGTTGATCAGGAAGATATTTATCCACCAGAAGATACATCCATGCTAATATGGGATCCTAACCTAATTATGTCTTTCGACGACCTATTTGAGGTTCAAAAAGTACCCGCAGAGGTCTCAGTGGTGCAAACACGAAGTAAAGGTCAACTCGTCTCAAATGATCTCACTACTACCCAAATATCGGGAGGAAGATCAACTTCCGATCACCTGAAAGAACCTTTTGCTCCCCAAAGAAACCCTATAAACATCCATACACGAGAATCGCCCAAGATGGATTACAACATAGTAGAAGACCTGAAAAAGTTGAAGGCTAATATAACAGTTATGGACATATGTAGAATCCCTCAACAAAAAGACTTCATATTACAAGCTTTGAAATCAATAGAAAACCCTACGAAAAGAACTGACCCAGGAATAAATCTAACTCCTACAGATCTAGGAAATAAACCAACTGTCAACGCTTGCTCTGAATATAAGAAGGGAAAACCTTTTGTCCCGCCTTTCCTTTTAACATTCGAAGTCTTTAACAGAAACCTCCATAACTATTTGGTCGATTTGGAAGCATCCTCTAATGTTATGCCACTTTCTATTTGTAAAAAACTAAACGCAGTCCCTCTTAAGAGTGGAAAACATGTAATACAACTAGTGATCAGGGGATCAAATTTTGCTCAATTATCAAAGTGCTCGGAATGCGATGAAAACAGTGCCATTGCGTCCGTCTCATCTTCCTTATTCCGGCGGTATATTTACTTTCTCAAACGGAGTCCGTATGGAGAAGATATCGCGATCTGTTCGCCAAGGAAAACATGCAAAATTTTTGGATGCTGATTGTACCTGTCCGTACAGTCCGTACGGTGATGTGGCAAGGCCGTACCATCCGTACGATGATGTGGCAGGTGGATGATGTGGCACGTTTTGATTGGTTGATGTTGGCAAGTAATGTGTTGACACGTGTCCGGATGATGGCGAATGATATGAGGACACGTGGCCCAATCCAAGGGTGCCACGTGTCCCCCTCATTGTTTGGTTATGTGTAAAAGTTTTATGGGAGTCCGCAGGGTTCGACCCCCGGACCTCCCCCATTGTTAAAGCTTTAACAAATCTCTCCTAACCATTATGCCGCCACATGAACCTTGTTAGTAATATGGCTTTACTATTATTTAACATTGATATATGTTGGATGCAAAGGGGGGTCGGGCCGGGGCTTAGCCCCGACCCGGGGACACATTGTAATACATATGACCATATATATATTGACCCGACCGTTGGGCGCGCATTGTATTGAATTGCAATGTATTGCAATATTACATTGCATACATATATATTATAGTTTGAATATTATATTAAACATGCGTGTGGGGTTTTGAACCATAACCTTTGGTTAAATGCGCGTGTATGTAACCCGTGGTTTGACCGGTGGATTAACCGTGTGGGAGTTACACGGTTGGACAACGAATTAACCATTTTTCCCAGCATTCGGTCACATGCTACCATATGCCCAGGTGCCGAGGCGGTTAGGGGCTGGAGGTGCCTTAACCGTCCTACGGTTTGCACCGTTGGCGCGGTTGCGCCCGGTGCTGGGTTTTTACGCTTAAAAGAGCGTGTGATTCAGGTTCACTCGAGGAGGGTGCGAATTGTAGAACCAGAGACAACAAGCTTGAAGAGGGAGACTTCCAGGAGGACTAACTTCTTCATTTTTCGACCGATTGAGGTGCCGAAAGAGCCCAGACAGGGGTTTTGGGACGCTGGGAAGCCATTGGAGCAGTCGGTTTGTCAGTTTGAGTATTGTAAGACATGTTTTTGAGCAATTTTTTGAGCAATTAATAATAATGATCCATTGGAAGCTGGACCAGGAGATGTAGCCCATAAGAGGGGTGAACTCCTTTATCAATTGCTGTGCACATGTGTTTATGTTCAATGTTTATGTTGTTGTCTATGTGTATTTTGCATAA
>ML792599.1:176910-218200 GCA_009831015.1 Picea engelmannii
CTGATGCGTCGTTTTGTCTTTTTTCATTTATACTTTGTTTTGTATTTTGCAATTATGCTTATGAGATTTTGAAAGATTACATTGAAGAAAGACAATGGTTGGCCTCAAATCATGTGACATAGAGAACTCTCTTCTTGACTTGTCGCTCACATACAAACACAAGAAATGTTGAAGAACCTACGGTTGTTTCAAGGGATTCTCTATCTAACCTACGTAAATGAACAACTTTGGTGAAATGTGGAAGTGTTTTCTTAGTGGTTTGGTAAGACCTTAAGGGAAATAAGGAAAGTTGGAAAGTACTACATGCACCTCGGAGACAGAACTAGTGAGTTTCACCTTAATCACCTCATACTTTTGCAAATAACAGACGTCCTCCTCTCCCGCTTGCTTAGGGAATTCTACCAAAGTGACGCAAAGGCGCCACCCAGGGCACGTCCACTCCCACAGGACCTTCTCTTCCCTTTGCCCAAAGAACTGAAATGCTCTTCAATTATCTTATCGGGAATTTTCAATACCCACAGAATACTCCTTATGATCTCCCTACTCCAAATCGGGAAATCGGACTTCGCGTGATCGCGAGTCTTGGAATCACAGGTTCGGGTCTCACAAATCCCCGAAACCCGATGAAAATTCACCAACACTTTCCTTACTCTTGTCGGGAATTTCCCCGTCGGGAAATCGGCGCTTACAAGGTCATGATCCACTCCCCTCACAGATCCCTGACTCCCGATGTCTCAGTCAATGTTGACCTTATCCCACCTTAACGGGACTTTCTCCTATCAGGAAATCGGCACCTACGGTGTTGCGAGAACCTGCCTCCTCTATTCTCTGATTCCTGATCTGCGATGGCACTCTCTGCTAGGCCTCCTGGCCCATGTGACCACAATACCCATTGTATCAGGCTTCGGACTTCGCAGGAACAAAGTGTATAGACTCCGCGTCCTCAGAATCTCTGATCCTCCGATCCCCGACACCCTTTGGCGTTGACTCCCTGCGAGGGCTTGATCTTCCAACACCTGTCCCTTTCTCTGACGCCTATGGCCACAATATTATGGTGATCGGGAAATCGCGTATCGGGATATCGCGATTCCCGTTGCACTAGTTCACGGAACTCTTCAAGTCCCGAACCCCAATATGGGGTGACACCTGTTCTCCACTTCAAATGCAGTGGTTGTGTGGTCGTCGCATTTTGGAGTTTCGCGACTTCTCCTGCAGTGATTTTCTCGTCACCGAGAATCCCGATATACCGATCCCCGATGCACGTGAGAGCTTACTCCTGCACGTCACCGCTTCATAGTCACCCTATCGGGTATCACGAAATCGCTATTCCTGATGCAACAATTCCTTTATCTTCAGAAACCCCCACTCCTTTGGATCCTCTGCCACGCATCCTCAAAACGAACGGTTCAGATCTTGTCGAGAAATCGCGGATCGCGATTCCGTATGACAAGATTCTGTGTGCTCGAAAACTCCGATCCTCTGACTCCCGACTCTCTCCAGGTTTCTGACATGTGTCATGTTCGAGATCCATGGCTATGATTCCGTCGGTGTTTCGAGACTCGAGGGGCCTCGAGTTTCCTGACTTCCAAAACACCGATGCCTCCAATATCCCGATGACTTGTCTGGGACTTCTCCTCTGTACACTAGGCTTAACCCCTGCTTAACTCCTCGAGATCTAACGGCTGACGGGAAATCACTTGCTGATCCAATGGCTCAGCAGTCTCTCGAGATTGGGCTCTGGTGTGGTCGTAACCTCCTCGCACCTCCGCGAGATCCAACGGCTGACGGGTTTTTTCAATCTCTTCTGTAAGATCCTGACCGTCGATTTCTTTCCCCTTGGGGATTTCTTGGCACGAAAATCTCCTGTGCAACCTTTCAATAATTCTGAAGGCCTCTCTTCCTCCTGAGCTTTCTTCACAGCTTCTCAATCTCTTAGAAAATAGATCTCTTTGCGCTTACTCCTTGCGGCAACCCTGCAAACACTTCAAGTGTTCGACCTTCTTTGACTCTGTGCACGCCTGCAGCAGCAGTCCTCCAAAGATTCCTTCTCAGACTCATGACTGAGACTTCCTCTTCATCCTGCACACTCCTTGAACGGCTTCAGCAACCCACTTTCACTTCTGAGTGAATAAGAACAAGAGTTAAACTACCTGAGCCTACATCAACGCACTCCTTGCGGATGGTTTCAACTGCACACCTTGCAGGAAATCCTGGCTCAGATAGAGAAACAATTGAAACTCATTCCATCTCCCCTCCAGAATTCAGGTTGAAACATGAAATCACATACATAGCACATAAAAGCAAATGCATGACAGGAAGCAAACATTCATAAGCACATCAATAATATACACAGAGAAACAACACAAACCATAAATTTGAATCAAAGCTTTATTCTATTAATTCAAATGCCTATACATGGGTGTTCTTCATACACTGTTCTCTGCTTGCTCTTCTCTTCTTCTGAATGCTTCCATAATGTTACAATGGTACAATGAGGGTGTCTATATCCGTTTTCCCTCTCGGACTCTAGGCTATCAAATCTAGAAATAAAAATCCTATCTACCAGCATTAACTAAATTAAATGCCTCCCATCTACTAAGGACGAGAGTGTGTCGCTCAAGGTCCAATACAATATACAAAAGGCGCTCCTTCATAAATGGTTCATTGAAGGTTTGGCGCATCATTTCCCAAAAATTTTCAAAGCAATATGTCATGTGTTAAAAACACATGCATTGGCTCCACGCTCGCTTTGGAAATGGAGATGCTCCTGCATCATACTCCCTTGCTTGAAATATTTCATGGGATCCTATCCATGAGTTCCTGCATGGTTTGTCCATGCTTTTGAATCTCCGCTTCAGTCTCCCAGCTGGCATCTTCCACTGGATGGCCCTTCCATTTGACCAGATACTCGAAGTATTGCTTCCGCCTGGTCGTTTTGCTCACTCTCTTGTCGAGTATACGCTCCATCTGTGGCTTCTCTGCAATCGGCATCTGCTTCTGCCACTGGATTACTGGCTGCTCACCACTTGTTCCTGTTTCCTCAGCTTTGTATGGATACAAATCTGAGACATTGAATATCGGAGATATTCCGATCCCATCGGGTAACTCAATCTCATAAGCGTTTTCTCCGAATTTCTTCAGGACGTTGCAGGGTCCGATTTTCTTCATTTTTAACTTGTTGTATGTTCCTCTCGGGAACCTTTCCTTCCTCAGATGTGCCATAACTAGATCACCAACTTCGAACTAAAGTTGTTTATTCCGCTAATCGGCTCTGCGCTTATATTCTTGATTTGATTTCATCATTCGCTCCTTCACCTGGCTGTGAAGTTCTTTCATTGTCTTAGCAAATTCTTCTGCACTAGCACTGCTAGTAGCAGTCTGCTCTGAATCCCTCAATTCAGAAACTCCTCTCGGCTACGTGCCATATATAATCTGAAATGGACTTTTTCCTGTGCTCCTGTTTACTGATTCGTTGTATGCAAACTCTGCCTGTGGCAACACATTGTCCCAGCTGTTGTGGTGCTCTGTCACCAAGCTTCTCAGTAAGTCTCCCAGACTTCTATTTACCACCTCTGTTTGCCCATCCGTCTGAGGATGATAGGCAGAACTAAACATCAAGTTAGTCCCCATCTTCTTCCAGAGTGTCCTCCAGAAATGCCCAATGAATTTCGTATCCCTGTCTGATACTATACTTCTGGGTAACCCGTGAAGTCTAACGACCTCCTTGAAAAATAGATTTGCGATATGAGTTGCATCACTGGTCTTCTGACATGGAATAAAATGTGCCATTTTGGAAAACCTGTCAACCACCACAAATATCGAATCATGTCCTCTTTGCGTCCTAGGCAATCCCAATATGAAATCCATGCTAATTTCATCCCACGGCCTCTCTGGTATGGGCAATGGCTGATAAAAACCTGCATTCTGCTTTCATCCCTTCGAATGTTGGCAAACTTTGCACCTGTCTACAAATCTCTTGACTTCTGACCGCATCCCTGACCAAAAGTACGCTTCGCTCAGCTTCGTGAATGTTTTGTCATGACCAAAATGTCTTGCCAATCCACCACTGTGCTTCTCCTTTAACAGATTCTCCCTCATGGAGCAATTTGGAATGCACAGTTGATTTCCTCTGAACAGCAATCCCTCCTGGATCATATAGTCTGTCCAAGGGCTTCTGTCTCTGAGAACTGGGTTCTCAGCTGCTTCATACGCTTCCTTGAAATCTTGATCATCTGCATACATGTCCCTAAGATCATCAAAGCCTAACGTCCTGACTTTGAATTCCTGCAACAGCAAACATTTCCTGCTCAAAGCATCAGCCACTTTGTTAGCAGTACCAGAAATATGTTTTATCACAAAAGTGAAATTTTTCATGTATTCAACTCACTTAACATGCCTCTGATTCAAATTCTCTTGTTGAGTTACATATTGCAATGCATGGTTATCACTATATAAAACAAATTCTCTTGGAATCAAATAGTCCCTCCATTTCTTTAATGCATGTATGATGGCATAAAATTATTTATCATATGTGGAATACTTTTCCTTTCCTTCATTCAACTTCTCGCTGAAATATGCAATTGGTCTGTCCTCCTGGCTCAAGACCGCTCCTATGGCAAAGCCACTCGCATCACATTTTACTTGGAACACCTTCCTAAAATCCGGCAACACCAAAACCGGTTGTTCCGTGATCTTTTGTTTCAACAGGTTGAAACTTTTCTCTGCCTCTTCAGTCCAATGAAAAGACTTATGTCTTTTCTTGACTGTATCCATCATCGCTGTGCTAATCCCACTGAAATTTCTGATGAACGTCTGGTAGAAACTAGCCAGTCCATGAAAACTTCTCACCTCGAAAACATTTCTCGATGATGGCCAATTCTTAATTACCTCCACCTTACCTGGATCCATCTTTAATTCATTCGCCGATATGACAAATCCCAAGTAAATGAGTTTTTTCTTCATAAATGAAGATTTCCTCATGTTGATCAACAGCTTCTCCTGTTGTAGCTTCTTCATTACTGCAGCTAAATGCTTCAGATGTTCTGCTTGTGTCTTACTGAAAATCAATATGTCATCCAGATAAACGATGACAAATTTACCAATGAATTCCCTCAGGACTTCATTCATCAACCTCATGAAGGTACTCGGTGCATTTGTCAAGACAAACGGCATGACTAGCCATTCGTACAACCCTTCGTTGGTTTTGAAGGCTGTCTTCCACTCATCGCCTTCCCTCATGCTAATCTGATGGTACTCGCTTTTCAAATTAACCTTTGAAAAAAATTTGGCTCCACTTAAACAATCCATCAATTCGTCCATCCGTGGCAGTGGAAACCTATACCTGATGGTTATCTTGTTAATGGCTCTGGAATTGGTGCACATTCTCCAACCTCCATCTTTCTTTGGACTCAGTACCGTTGGAACGGCACACGGGCTTAAACTTTCCCTGACCAGTCCTTTATCTAACAGTTCCTGTACCTTCCTTTTAACCTCTTCGTTCTTCTGCGGCGTCAACCTGTACGCGGCTTTATTCGGAAAACTAGCTCCTGGTATGAGGTCTATATGGTGAATTACGCTCCTCGTCGACGGCAACGAATGAGGTAATTTGTCTACCACAATGTCATCGAACTCTTCTAGCAGTTCCTGAATCTCTTCCGGCAAATCATCCACTCTTGTGCTGGTCAAAACAATTTTGGGTTTCCTGACCACAAAGAATTGTGGATCTTCCTTCTTCTTTACTTCCGTAAGAAGTTCCTTCCCACTCATGAGAAGTACAGTATTTCTCGTTTCTAGTTTTACTTCTTTATCTTTAATTGGAAGTAACATATGTGTTCTGCCATTCTTCTCCAAAGTATACGTATTCATCTTCCCATCATGAACTACGTTCTTGTCATATTGCCATGGTCTTCCCAGCAATAAATGACATACATCCATAGGAATAACATCACAGAGTATTTTATCATTGTACCCTCCAATTTTAAATTCAACTAAACACTGTTTAGTGACATTTACCTGATCTCCCTTCTGTAGCCATGAAACTTTATATGGACTCGGATGATCAATCGTCTCCAGCTCCAGTTTCTCCACCATCTCGGTTGAAACGAGATTATCTGTGCTACCGCTGTCCACGATAACCTTGCACACCCTGTCTTTGGTCTTGCATGTAGTTCTGAAAAGTTTGTTTCTTTGAGTTGTGTCCTCCACCTCCTTCTCAGGTGTTAAGAGAACTTTATGCATCATCAATGACCTTCCATCTTTTGTATCTTCTGCTTCAGCATCTCGCCTCTGTGCCTCGACGATGTGATCTTCTCCTCCATCCTTCTTCTTATCTGGACAGTCAAATGAATTGTGCCCATTCTTTCCACATGTGAAGCATGTGATGACTCCACCTCTGCCTCTTCCTCTACCTCTGGTACGAGGGAATTTTTTATTATCAGCGTATCCTCCGCCCTATTCTGTATGCTGCCTTCATTGTTCAGCGTGTTGGCCTCGCTGTGAACTTCCACCTCTTTCTGTTCTAGTCTGAGGCTTCTTCCAGTCATCCTTGGATTTCTGGAAGCTATCTTGGGAAACTGAATTACCTTTGGGCTGGCTCCTACCTCGGCCTCGCTGCCCTGGCTTACGGCTCAGCTTCTCTTCAGCTTTCAACGCCATTTGATACGCATCCTCCACCGTTCGGATGGTTGTCATACTCATCTCGTCCTGGATATCGTATCTCAAGCCATTCATATACCTGGCGACTTTTTCATCATCGCTCTCCCGATGACCTGCTCTGATATTTAGCTTGTAGAATTCCTCAGTATACTCCTTCACTGTCATCATCTTTTGTCTCAGGTTTTGCATTCTCCTGAACAGTGTGATTTGATAATCCCTTGGGATGAACTTTTCCTTCATCTTTGCAATCATTCGATCCCAGATTTTAATCTTTTTCTTGCCTTTGCAGCGTCTATATGCTTGAAGCTCGTCCCACCATAATGCTGCGTGTCCCTTCAATTTTGTGACAGCATGCCTAACCTTCTTATCTTCTTCGATATCTTCATAATCGAAGTAAGTGTCAAGAGCTCTAATCCAGTCTAGAAGCTCTTCTGCATCCAGATTCCCTTCATAAGTTGGAATGTCCATCTTTGTTTTCGAACTCATCCGGGCGATAGCCTTAATTAATCGCTCATTGGCCGCATCTTCGGCTGCAACTTCTTCTTGTTGTTCGGCTTCAACTTCGCCTTCGAAGTCACTTAGATCTCCAGCACTGGCTGTGCGTCTCTGCGCTGCCTCCATATCTTCTAGTATCGCTCGGAGATCATGTATTTGTCTCTCCATTTCTGGATTCTGTGCTTGTCTCCCTCTTCTTCTCTAGTTCTCCCTATCCTCTGGATTGGGTGATCGTCTTTCTCTCCTTGGCGGCATGGTGAAATTTTCTTTTCTTCTCTGCTACAGAAAGCAAATAAATTTTGAAGCTCTAATACCACTCTGACGCAAACACACCACCCAGGGCACGTCCGCTCCCACAGGACCTTCTCTTCCCTTGGCCTGAAGAACTGAAATGCTCTTCAATTCCCTTATCGGGAATTTTCAATACCCACAGAATACTTCTTATGATCTCCCTACTCCAAATCGGGAAATCAGACTTCGCGTGATCGCGAGTCTTGGAATCACAGGTTCGGGTCTCACAAATCCCTGAAACCCAATGAAAATTCACCAACGCTTTCCTTTCTCTTGTCGGGAATTTCCCCGTCGGGAAATCGGCGCTTACAAGGTCGTGATCCACTCCCCTCACGGATCCCCGAATCCCGATGTCTCAGTCAACGCTGACCTTATCCCACCTTATCGGGACTTTCTGTTGTCGGGAAATCAGCACCTACGGTGTTGCGAGAACCTGCCTCCTCGATTCTCCGATTCCTTATCTGCGATGGCACTCTCTGCTAGGCTTCCCAGTCCATGTGACCACAATACCCGTTGTATCGGGCTTCGAACTTCGTGGGAACGAAGTGTATAGACTCCGCGTCCTCAGAATCTTCGATCCTCCGATCCCCGACACCCTTTGGCATTGACTCCCTGTGAGGACTTGATCTTCCAACACCTGTCCCTTGCTCTGACACCTATGGCCACAATCTTATGGTGATCGAGAAATCGCGTATCGGGATATCGCGATTCCCGTTGCACTAGTTCACGGAACTCTTCAAGTCCCAATCCCCGATATGGGGTGACACCTATTCTCCACTTCAAATGCAGTGGTTGTGTGTTCGTCACGTTTCGGAGTTTCGTGACTTCTCCTGCAGTGATTTTCTCGTCACCGAGAATCTCGATATACTGATCCCCGATGCACGTGAGAGCTTACTCCTCCATGTCATCGCTTCATCGTCGCCCTATCGGGTATCGCGAAATCGCGATTCCTGATGGAACAATTCCTTTGTCTTCAGAAACCCCGAAATGCCAAACCCCGACTCCTTTGGATCCTCTGCCACGCGTCCTCAAAACGAACAGTTCAGATCTTGTCGGGAAATCGTGGATCGCGATTCCGTGTGACAAGATTTTTGTTTGCTCGAAAACTCCGATCCTCTAACTCCCGACTCTCTCCAGTTTTCTGACACATGTCCTGTCCGAGATCCACGGCTATGATTTCGTCGGTGTTTCGAGACTTGATGGGTCTCGAGTTTCCTGACTTCAAAAACACCGATGCCTCCAATATCCCGATGACTTGTCCGAGACTTCTCCTCTGTACACTAGGCTTAACCCCTGCACAACTCCTCGAGATCTAACGGCTGACGAGAAATCACTTGCTGATCCAACGGCTCAGCAGTCTCTTGAGCTTGGGCTCTGGTGTGGTCATAACCTCCTCGCACCTCCGCGAGATCCAATGGCTGACGGGTTTTTTCAATCTCTTCTGTAAGATCCTGACCGTCGATTTCTTTCCCCTTGGGGATTTCTTGGCACGAAAATCTCCTGTGCAACCTTTCAATAATTCTGAAGGCCTCTCTTCCTCCTGTTCTTTCTTCACAGCTTCTCAGTCTCTTAGAAAATAGATCTCTTTGCGCGCACTCCTTGCGGCAACCCTGCAAACACTTCAAGTGTTCGACCTTCTTTGACTATGTGCATGCCTGCAGCAGCAGTCCTCCAAAGCTTCCTTCTCAGACTCACGACTGAGACTTCCTCTTCAGCCTGTGCACTCCTTTCACGGCTTCAGCAACCCACTTTCACTTCTGAGTGAATAAGAACAAGAGTTAAACTACCTGAGCCTACATCAACGCACTCCTTGCAGATGGTTTCAACTGCACACCTTGCAGGAAATCCTGGCTCAGATAGAGAAACAATTGAAACTCATTCCATCTCCCCTCCAGACTTCAGGTTGAAACATGAAATCACATACACAGCACATAAAAGCAAATGCATGACAGGAAGCAAACATTCATAAGCACATCAATAATATACACAGAGAAACAACACAAACCATGAATTTGAATCAAAGCTTTCTTCTATTAATTCAAATGCTTGTACATGGGTGTTCTTCATACATTGTTCTCTGGTTGCTCTTCTCTTCTTCTGAATGCTTCCATAATGTTACAATGGTACAATGAGGGTGTCTATATCCGTTTTCCCTCTCGGACTCTAGGCTATCAAATCTAGAAATAAAAATCCTATCTACCAGCATTAACTAAATTAAATGCCTCCCATCTACTAAGGACGAGAGCGTGTCGCTCAAGGTCCAATACAATATAAAAAAGGTGCTCCTTCATAAATGGTTCATTGAAGGTTTGGCACATCATTTCCCAAAAAATTTCAAAGCAATATGTCATGTGTTAAAAACACATGCGCTTGCTCCACGCTCACTTTGGAAATGGCGATGCTCCTGCATCACAAAGTAAATATTCAACTATATCAAATGAGTTCACAACAGGAGAGGGTATGCATATATCTCCATCGGGGATATGGACACTCACTGGAAGCGGAGCAAGTTCTGTGACATCGGGGTGACTCTGACGGGGCTATGGACGCTCGCTGGCAATGGAGCAACACCGTAGAAAATGAATGAAGGTAAATAAAAGGCCTAGTGCCAATGAATTCTCTACTAGACTCTTGTCAAAAGAGGGCATGAGTTAGGGTTATAGGAAAAGAAGGCGGAATAAAGGTTAAGGAACCCCACGGGAAGACCCAGAGGCATCAACCAGAGAATTTCAAATACAAGGGTAAAAGAGACTCTGATTTAAAACCGATTAAGTTCTCCACCAGCTTTTGCATCAACCGAGCCTAAAGGAGGAACATAGATTCTTCTTTTTCCTAGTAAGTCGCCATTTTTTGAGCACTCAACACACCCTAAAAAGCCTATGTCAAATTTTACTTTTTGGGTACCACTTGATCTTTTGCACTGTCTAATTCGACTTCATTGTAAAAAATGTTGCCTTTGCTTATCATCTTCACTCTCATGAAGTCTTTAAAAGTTTGCTTCAATCTATGAAAACCCATAACTTAAAAGGCTTAACTTTAAATAAAGAATCAACAGCCAAAACATTTCACCCGATGCGCCCAAATTTGGCATCGGAAGGAATTAAAAGATGAAAGAAAACCACTCGGAAAAAAGACCGCAGTCGCCGAGCGTTGATCTTCACCGGCATCGACTAAAGGAAGTTTTATTTCTAGACAAGCATCACACAGGGATATCATCAATAACCGATCCCCTTCAGCATCGGTAAAATGAGAAGATACTAAACGTTAACTAAGAAACAAACGATATCATCGATAGCCGATACCCAATGCACTTGTCGGAATCAGAGAAACCTGAATCACGATGAACATTGCGACTACGCTAAGGAGTTTTCCCCGATTACTAATTCTCAAAGCGTTTTGGCATCGACAATTTTTCAAAGATGCTAACCTGAAGGAAAATACGCGATAGGTTTATCTCCGATCGTCAATCCTCGATACCTTTTCGGCATCGGTGATCCCAGGCTTAATTTAAGAATGCACAACTGGAAGAAAGTCCCAACTCCACCTAATGCTCGTGAGTTAAGTCACCGGTATTCATTACCACGTGTCCCAAGCCAGCATCGCCATGTCAGCACTGTGAGATGAAATCGATCGGCATCAGAGGTTTTTCAAATTCATTGCATATCAACGTAAACACCCATAACACATTGTCGATCCCCGATATGCCCACTAGGAAAGCGACACGATGGGACATTTTAGCGCTAGATACGTTTAGATTTGGATCATTTAAGGGACCAATTAATTCCAAATCTCGCATTAGTTTTTGTTCCATGTGCGAATCAAAAGACCATTTGAAATTATCGATAGAACACACCACCCTCCGTGCCTCCATCATCAACCCATGATGAATTAAATTGCAAAGATTTGGTAGTAGATTTGTTTGAAATTCACTCATCACCCGAATTAATTGGTTGATACGACCGGTAAGTTCTTCCCCATTTAAATTCTCTTGGGCCATTGTAAATGCGACCATTCTGTGTGCAAAGGAGTTTCAGAGCATCCAGAGGAGCAAGACGAGCAATTCAAAAGATTCTAAGATCCCGTGAGTATCAAACTACAAATTTTAGCAAGTGTTACAGATATGTACCAGTCTGGATTTTCTGTGTTTTCACTTCGTATATACATTTTTATCCACTGTCACTCTGTACACTGGAACTAAACGATTGTTTCAATTGCAGGAATAATGCCTCCAAGAAAACCAACCACCAAGTGATCTCTGAGAGCGTCGAAGCTAAAGGAACCAGAGGTGGGAGAAGGCTCTTCCCCAGCGGCCGCAAAAAAATTAGAATTTTCCCCAAGGCCGAAACCAATCATCAAGACATCCACCTAGAAGGTTTTCACTCAACCCCCAGCCTTTGGAGACATAGGGGAAAACACAGGGGGCAAGGCGGTACTCCCACACTGGGAAGAACTCTTCAATAATATCAGCCGGGAAGAATTCCCATAATATATCCCGCACAACAACCCTGATATGATAAATATCGATGACGAAGTGTTCTCGAACATTCGAAGATCATCAATGCACATGGTGGCAAGAAGAACTCCAGTCTTCCACTGCATATAAATCCTGAAGTGGCTCATCGACCATGCGGACACACAAAGATGTTTGATTAACGACATCAATGGCGAGTGTGTCGAGTTTTTCCTTCCGGTAGCGGTACAGAGTTATTACAAGCTTAGAAACCGGGAGGAATGAATGAACACCAATTTCGTAGTAAAATTCTATGAGCACCACGACACCGGTTGGGTGATGGCTTCATGGTGGAGGGAAGATAAAAAATACACCAATCGGACCTCTGGCTGGTACCAGACAGCCAACTTAAGGGAGCCATATATCTATCTAATGGCCCTCATCTGCTGGTTGTATGGGTAGAAGGATTGTTCTGGGTTTTCAGAGGCATGGCTGCCTCTAGCTTACACAGTTTCCATTTCTAGGAGAGCTTTCAATTGGAGAGCCATCATTTCAAAGCAGCTGAGCATCTGCATACAACATGCTCAGACACCGAAAGAAGGAGAGACTCCATCCTTTTACATGGATTTGTATTTGTTGGATGTTATGTGCACTAGGAATATCTTTTTCGACATGAACTTGAGCTCGCACACCTCAAAACTCCCGGTCCATGTTTACTTCAGCGTCCTGTGGGAGAACAGGTACAAAAAATCCTACTCCCTCATCTGCGATGAATTCATCACACGCATTCATTTCATTCTTTTCAAGAAAGAGTGTCCAAGATTATCGACTGCGGCCAAAAAGGTGATAGAAAAACTTGGCCACTGGTATCTGTACGAACACGATACCTACATTAGGGTATTCAGGGCCATTGGAGCACCTCATCTCCTACCCACACATGTCCCCGACCGACTTGTTTTTGGGGAAATTTTCTACAATACCATCCTGCAAGGTTACAACGCTACTATGATGAAAGATAAGAAGCGTACATTTATACCTTATGGATTCCATAGAGGTTTCTACCTAGTAAAAGACACCGCTCAAGCCAATTAGGAAGGACTGAGTCAATTAGAGTTTTGCTTCCAGACCGATCATTTTCGTAAACATGACCCAAGGGGTTTAATCTTGAAGTACACATCACAAGTGTCGTCCTGTTGGCCTTATGCCCACAACAAGTTCGAAGATGAGGTCTTCACTGAAAATGCTCAAGATTGGGATGAATTCGTTGCAAGGATGACCGACCCTAAGGTGACCAAGTTCAAATCCATGATCTTGGATGAACAGGAAACAATCCTAGAACCATTGGCTCAAGGGGCCCTCAAGGCCAAAGAATAAATGATAGCAGTAGAAGCCCCTAGGGTAGTGGCTGAAACAGCAAAGATTCCTCGGGTAACCTTGGTACAAGATAGAAGTTCCCCCGAGGCTCAAGACATGTGGGAGAGGGGGTTACTCATGTTAGAACATGTGCAACAGATAATTGATCAGTTGCAAGATGACCCGGACATCATAAATATGCCAAGGCTCCCTGTCGACTACCCAGATGAAATCCAAACGGGACCAAGCGACCCTAAATTCATATACCTTGATGAAATTACTGGGTTAGACGACCCTGAATTCACAACACCATCGGTTGGATTCTCGATAGGCGTTTCGACTTATCCAGGGACTGTCAAGGCATCGCAGAGGACCGGTGCCTCAAACCCTTTAAGTGAGTTGATAAAGATATATGACGATGATGAGAGCCCAGAAGTATCTCTTGTGACCCCTGTGCATATCAAAGAAGAAAAGGGACCTGAGAAGATATCTTCCCCTGTGCCCAACGCCCAAATTCAGGAGGTTCCATAGAAAGAACAAGGAGTCAAAATTTTCCTGGACACTAAGCTACTCGATGCACCGGAGACCCAAGCAGACAGTTCGAAGGACGAGTTAAGGTCGGATGAGCCAAAGGAATAAGCTCCACAACAGGAAATCGGTGTCTCAACGGTCGATGAACAAGTAAATATTGAGTCTATCCCTGACACCTCTATTTCAATCGGTACTCAAACCCCCAATGAGTGACAGACAAAATATGAGCCTTCAAAGAAGAGGGAGGAAAATCCAGAACCTAGTCTGGAACAAGTATTTACCATCGAAAGTATGGAAAATACACTCACGTGGGGGGATAAACAGATTCCCGAACCAATGGACAAAGTAGCCGACATACATTTTGTAGCTTATGATCGGAAAAGGAAGGCTATCATCCAGAGAACCACCAAGAACAAGAGGATCACTTTATATCGCTCCATCCTCATCAACATAGAACATGATAAAACGTCCAAACTCATTGGTGTAGGGATGGAAATCACAGATGCCACCCTGGACAGAGCTAAAAGAGATGAGGAGGAGTTGGTCATTGCCATGAAAGAACTGGAACATTTGCGCCACTTGGAGAAATACTATCAGAACACCACACAGGTCATGGTGTTCCTAAGGAGCGAATTCCAGAAGTTTATGTTTTCAACAAATGCATGTATGATTGGATTTGGAGAAGAACTATTTCCTATCTCGTCTCATGAATGGATGCATTAACGAATAAGAGCTATTAAATATATTGATAAGTTATCTGATGCAATGTTTTACAGTTCTTTATTTAATGATGAAAATGAATCTTTGTGTTTTTATGTGATTGATGATTAGAGTTGAGTGAATTATTTTACTTACCATCGTTTATCACATGCATGTTTTATTTTGATAATCTGTATCTCATTCAGTAATTGGAATACTCACACGGTTAACGTATTAGTATTAGGCCTGTGGTAGGCAATCATTGCCTGCATGCTAGAGTAGAGGGTTATCCCAAGCTCAGCCCCTTCTCCTGTAGTTTAGTTTGTTCCCACTTTTTCACCTAATTGGTTTATATGGGATTTATCTTATATCAGTCCTACCTAAGAGAAAATACAAAAAGAGAACGTATGAACCGAAGGAGAAAAACCTTCACAAGAAAACGTAAAGCCCATCAATTATTTCAGACGGATCGCAAGATCTGGAGAACCATTCCACCATTAAATGTCGCAGACTCTAATTGGGCCTCAGTGGCAGGTTTGGTTCCTTTTGTTGATTTAAATGGATTTAGGAACCATCAATAGGACCCATAAAATAAATAAGCTAATTAAACATGCCAACCAAGGTAGAGCGTGTGTGGGAAATGCTTTTCATGCTTAGGTAGAAGTCCCACACATCGTATTCAACTTTGGGAATCATATTGTGACCAGGGTAGAGTTAAGTTGCACAATATTTTTCATGATTAGGTAGAAGTCCCACTTTAGCTTCAACCTAGGAGCATTCTAAAAAATTAATGGGGAAAAGGGCTTGGAAAAATTATGCATCGCAGACGAAGGGGATCACACCCTCTACAAAGGCACCCACAAATGAGACAATATGATCCCTTGTCTGTCAAGAAACCTCATGCCCAAAATTATTACCCCCATCCACCTCATACTCTTCACATGACTTAGAGAGGGTCCACCTGGGAAACACTCCTTGACTTGGGGAATGATTCACCCAATAGGTCACCACGACAACCCTCCCATACCTAGATTTGGCAAGTTTCATAAGGTCTTTGTGCATTTGTTTATTTTGAGAGGGGGGATTTGATGCACATGTTTTGGTGGTTCTTTTATTATATATGTCTTTCTTGATATGTTGCTTGTGACTTGTGAGCCCTTGGAGGGAAAATTTTCTTATCTTTGCATCTCCTTGATAGGTGGAAGACATTTCGTGAAGGCACAAGGTCACTTGGACCTTCACTTGTGAATTGAAGCTCATGGGATGGATGATGCACCCTTGTTGCTTGGACACTTGGATGAGGGATGTTTCCTTTGGAGGCACTTGAGGCTCCCTTGCAGGTGATTTTATATCCTTCCTAACCCCAACGACTTGCCTTTGGAGACCATGCACCGCACTTCTAGGGTATGACGTCACATGTGGAAGTCTAGGGTTTGATGGTGTTGGTGGTTTTTATGATGACCTGACACCTTTTGATGGAGAGAAACATATGTCATTCATTAGATAACTAGGTGGCTTGGTCCATGCAGACCTTTGGAGGCCCAACAATTTATTCTAGAGGGAAAAACGTCTCACTTGGAGGCTAATTAGGGCATCACATCACCCCTTTTAGGGGATTTTTTTATGTAAATTTTGAATTGTGTTCTATAAAGGGGGAATTAGAGGAGGTCAGCCTCCCTATTTGTGTTTTACCCTAAGTAAAGTGGAAAAACTTGTTTTAGGTGACCTTGTATAAATAAAGGTCATTTCATTTCATTTTATCATATCAACTCACTTCAGAATTACATTCATCTTGGCTGAAATTTTATCTCTCTTTGGGAAAATTGCATATCTCTCTCTTGTACTCTCTTTGGATGATAGTTATTTGTCTCTTGTGGAAGAAGTGGTGTGTTATCTCTATTGGATTCTTATCTCTTTCATGTATAGTGTAACATTCTTGGTAGATAAGGGTTTTACTTTCTATCTTTTGGAATTGGTAAGGAATTTTTGCATATTGCTAGTATTTATTCTTGTGGCATGGTTGTTCTTGTCTAAAACCTTGGAGGAGTATAAGTGAATACACCCTCCATCAAGTCTATCATTATTGTTAATTGGATAATCTATTTAAAAGGTTGTTAGGAGGAGTAAAAGGGATTACACCCTCCTAGATTTACCTTACTAGGTTTTGCATGCTCTAGGAAGTAAAAGGGCTTACACACCTATAGATGTTGCAAACCCTAGGTCTTAAACAAGATACTCAATAACCCAATTGATAAGGAACTTGTCTATTTTTGCATTGGAGAAATAAAATCATTGCATTGGAATACATGAAAAATAGAGATTTTGTGATTGTCTAAATTGGAAGTTGTTCTTCATGCTTTTAGCTTGCTTGGGCCGCTAAGGCATCTAGCTTGCCCTAGTAATTCTCTTGTTGTAATAAGATTAATGTTACAGCCATTAGGGCTGCAGAAAAAACACTCTTAAAACTCTCTCATTACTCAGTAATATACTATTGAAATTTGTTTGCAAGTTTCCATAATTAATCTACTTGTCATTGGCTATCTTTTGGGAGGATTGTTTGTTGATTTTAGTGGTTAGATTTTTTTGTTGTAGAAAATGTTTGATACAGCCACTTGGATGTTATAATAATTTACTGATAACACCTAAAAACAACCCTAATTTTCATTAAATTCTTGTGTTATTCAGTGGAAGTTAAACTAGACATTGCTAGCTTAGTTTCTAATACCTTTTACTTGACTTTTGGAAACATACTTTGCAGCCATTTAATACTTTACATTGCTAGTGTGTGTGTGTGTGTTCTATTGCAATTTTGGGACAACAAGGTTTCTTTCTTGTTCCCCTTTCATATAAGGCTTGTATATCTATTTTCTGTCATGTTCCGGGCAGGTTTAACAGTGCCTTGCATGTACACAACATATTGGAAACCACCCTTCATCAACAAGACTCTTTGTCAAGCCTTTTACCACTTCCAAACTTGACCTATAGGGGCTTCATTGGTCATTCTACTAATTTCCATCTCAATCCCCCTAAGGTCACCTGGATTCCCCCCTTGTGATGACTTATCATCACTAAAGCAAAGGGATTATCTATCTAAGGTGACAGTGGGTAGATACTTCCATAGTTGTATCACTCTTATGGATTGGGTCAGGCTATGCCCAACCTAAAATTTATGCGAAAACATTTTGGTGCCATTGTCGGGGAGGATTTTGAATCCTCTTTCATGCCCTAATGACACTTTGGCAAGCTTTGATCCCAAATCCTTTACCCCTAGCTTGCCTGGAATCCACTTGAGGAAAGTTCCCTTCCTTTTCTTGATGAGATATTCATAAATATCATCTGGTGACTCCACCATCCCATAATATGACTTTCCAAAAGACCTTTCCCCCTAGAATATTCAAGCCTTCCAAGGTTTACCGAAGAAAACCTCCTTTTAACTCCCCCATTGTCAAAAACCTCTTCCACGGTAACCTTCCCTTTTCCCCAATGGCTCATCCTTGTGCAAAATACCTTTATAAGCCCTTGAACTTGGTTTCCATTGCTGCATATCCCAATTCTATGCCTAAAGAAACCAACAATTGGTTGCCAAAGTTTTCAGGAAACAAGGTGGTCACAGTTGAAGAACACCTCTATGCAATTGGTCGAGATACTAGCTACATCTCTTACTAAATATTCCCAGAGGTGGTTCAAAGGATTTCCTAGAAATCACCTAGCATCGTATGAATATTTTGCTAAGTTGTTCAAAAGCAGATGGGCAATAAAGAAGGATAAAGAAATTTTGATGACTCAGTTCAACTAGATTAATAAGAAAGAGAACCACACAGTGAGTGAATTTGACACCAGATTTGTTAAACTATATAGACAAATCCCGAAGGATTTGTGCCCATCTGAGGTAGTTGTCTGTCACCTCTATGTGAATTCCTTTGAAGGGAAATTTGGTTTCATCCTAAGGGATAAGAAACCCAACACTTTAGAAAAATCCAAAGAGTACAGTGTATAAATCAAAGAGAATATTCTTTACTCCAAGATTGATCCATATCAGTATCCTTGTACTAGGACGGAAGAAAAGACAAAGATGACAACAAGAAATGCACCAAATCCAATAACTATCCTAGCTCATAAGCTTGATCAAATGAATGTTCGGTTCGTCCAAACTCATAATCAATTTATGAACGGATTGACAAGTCTTGAAATAAATTAATCTTCTCTGAGACCTCCATTCGTTAGACAACAAAGGGATGCTACAGGTTGGAAAGAAAAACCTCAACAAAAGGCAAAGGCTCTCGATACTTTGAACCCTGTTGGGATGGTCAATTTGGAGGAATCATCGTGGTTTTCTCCTTGTCAAGAACCCCATCGAGAAGATGAATGTTCCAGACAAGAGGAGGACTCCCCTGATAGCATGAACTTCATAGACACAATTTGTGCCTTCCAAGATGATGAGTATGTGGCCTTTACACAAGAACAAATTGTTGGAATGTTTTTAAATACTAAGAGGGGGTGTGAATCAATATTGCTTCTTTTTCTCAATTTAAATTGATTTTTTTATGAATTTATGAACCATAACAATTTATCAACAAGAATGTACAGAACTCTGAATTTTAAATGTAACAATCATAAAAAAATTACATTTCATTTACATGTTATAGTTTGTAAGAGACACCAATATCTCTTCTTTTGAGCACCAACTCAAGGAGACACTAATCTCCTGTTTTCCAAAAACCAACTCCATGTAGATCAGGCTCCAACTTGTAGAGGACTCCAATCCTCTTGTTTTCAAGCACCAACTTAAGGAAGTTGAAACTCCTTGTTTCAAGCTTCAACCTATAGAGGACTCCAATCCTCCTTTGCTTATACCTTCCACCCTCACTTCATGTGTATGTTTCAGGTTTCATATAATTCCTTGGACTCTGCTTTTGTTTTATGTCTTTTAAATTAGCTCACAAAGACACTTTCATTTCACCATGATTTTTCTATTTATATAATATTTCAATATGTATGTCATTGTACCATTGTGTCTTTTTAATATAAGCATTTCACCTCTTCATTTAATTATAACAATAATGTTGTCATTTTTATTTTGTCATTAATAGTTGATTTTTAATTTAAAAAACTTCAAATCCCATGTAATTTGTTCAACATTTATCCCTTTACTTGCCAAAAACTGTGTAGTTTTAATGGAATGGTTGGGTTATCAACTCTGTTTTTCTATTTTTGTAACTGTTTTGAACAAAACTCTAACCCTGGGGATTTAACTAGATTCAAATTTTGAATTATTAATAAGTTTCTTTGAGTGCTTTTTTACAATATAAAGTTCTTCTTTTATTTATTTTATAAAGTATTCATAAAGGCTTTTTAATTGCAGTTTGAAAACCTTATTTTCCTTGTCTTCATAGTTTTCTTTTGATCGGGTTTTTAGTCCTTACAGATATGGATCGACTCCTCTATTTCAATGATTTTCATTGTGTCCTCAGTATTTCAAAAGATTAGATTTTGGATTAGTTTTCTCTTTGGTCTCTTTCTTGTATCGAACATTGCGTAGGTGCTAAAATTGTCGCCGATTTTCCCATAGGCCCAAATAATGTGACCAATAGCTAGATGCATAAGGCACAAGGCATGTTCTCTACACTATCCTAAAGGAACCTTTTTATTTTCACCAGGTGACCACTCCCTATGACCAGGAGTTATCCCAGTTGGATTTTCAACTCATTGCAACTTCATATATGACCTCGACCTATGACCGAGGGCGAGCATCTACACTCCTTATCTTGGCACTTAACCAAATCAATGATTGTGTTTTAATCATCATTTGAGTGGACGGTTTGCGTCCATTTTCACATTTCCATTTGTGTTGACTCTAGTCAACACTCACAAAATGTGAATTAATTGTGGATTGTCTGATCCAATCGACGGTGGACGTGACAAAATATAAGGTGGATTTGAGTTGAGACTTTGGGTCCGGACCTGTCATATAACCATCATCCTAGTTTAAAAGCGAAAGGGATTAAGACTATAGGATCTTCTTGCTCCTGTTATGATCAATGATCAATGTTGATTTCTAGTTTTGAATAGTCTTGTGGCTTGATCTAGTGATCTAATGATCAGAGTGAGACTCTAAGGATTTATTTTCATTTTTCCACACCTATGAAGATGATCAGAGCATTGATCTTAACAGTAAAATATAAGGGAGAATTATTTCAACCTTTAATTCCTCACAACTTTTCATTCCATTAAAACACCAGACTTTGATATGTTCCCCTTGTTTTTGGTATTTAGAGCAGAATGACTTCTTTTGAGATTCCATTGTAACGGTCTTCCAATGATACTTTCATGAAGTGAACCTTTTTGTATATTTTAATTACTTCTTCTATGAATGGATCGAGTAAATGTTTCCAGTAACTTTTGCTGGAACATTAGTAAGAGTGCATCAAAATTACACAGTTAATAGAGTTATAAACCATATTGACTTATTTTGGTGTTCAATGACACCACCATAACACATTGTCCAATCCTTCTATCTAAATGACAATAGCATATTATCCCCTTTTCACATCAATGCTAACACCTAACACCTTGTCCAACATGGGTTTGTCAATACCATATTGACCATGCTTTCCATTTTTGACATCAATGCCAACACCATAACACCAGGTCCAACATTCTCCCCCTTTAGCATTGATGGAAACAAAGTAAAACACCTTTCCAATTAACTGAGTTTTTTTGTTTCTTCTCCCCCTTTGAAAATAATGGAAGAAGGGATGTTTCTTTGCTCCCCCCTGAGGTTATAGTCCCCCTTCCCATGTAATCATTCTCTGATTAAACTTGTGCAATTCAATTAGATATGGATATTACCCCCAATTTATGTCTAAGGTATTCAAAAGTACTCATGGGTAAAGGTTTTGTGAATATATCTGCATTTTTTTCTTTAGTATCCACATATTCCACTTTAACAATTTTTTGAGAAACATGTTCCCTTAAAAAAAAAAATTAATTGGGATATGCTTGGTTTTTGATTGCATGACAAAATTATTAGAAAGTCTTATAGCATTGGTATTGTCATAGTTCATAAGAATTGGATGATCATACTTTATTTGTAAGTCTTCTAGAGTTTGTTTCATCCAAATTACTTGAGTGCAGTAAGATGCAACAACAATATATTCATCTTTTGTTGTAGATAGTGATATGGAGGTTTGTTTTTTACTTAGCCATGACACAAGACATTTTCCTAGGAAGAATGCTCCTCCACTAGTTCTCTTTCTGTCACCAATACTTCCTGCCCAATTTGCATCAGTGTATGCAGTTAAAGTGAAGTCTTCTCCTTTTGGATACCATAATCCAAAATCCAAGGTGCCTTTGAGATATCAAAAAATCCTTTTAACTGCCTTCATATGTGTTTATTTCGGTGTAGATTGAAATCTGTCCACTACTCCTATAGCTTGCATGATGTATGGTCTTGTTTTTGTTGCATATAATAGGCTAACAATCATTGATTTATACATTGTTTGGTATACTTCTAGTAATTCATCATCTTTGCTTAGTTTGCATCATGTAATCATATGAGTGCTCATAGTTTTACAATCTTCCATTTGAAATTTCTTCAACATTTCTTTAATGCATTTGGTATGAGAAATAAATATGCCTTTTTCTAATTGTGAAACTTGTAATCGTAGGAAGAATGTCAGTTCACCAACCATTGACATCTTGAAATATTTTTGCATTTTTGTAGCAAATTGCTTGCTTAGAGGATTTAGAATACTTCCAAAGATGATATCATCCACATATACCACATCAATAATTATATTCTGATTTTCAATTTTAGTGTAAACATTGTTGTAAGTAGCTCGTCTTTTGTATCCTTGTTGTTGTAGATGATTATCAAGTCTTGAAAACCATGCTCTGGGAGTTTGTTTGAGACCATACAATGATTTATTTAATTTTTAAACATTGTCTTTATTTTTTGATAACATAAATCCTTTAGGTTGTTCTATATAAACTTCTTCTTCTAAATTTCCATTTAAGAAAGTACATTCGATATCCATTTGATATATTTTAAAGTCTTTAAAACATGAAAATGCCAAAAACATTTTGATGGCTTCTAATCTAGCTATTGGGGAAAATGTTTCCTCAAATTCAATTCCTTCTACTTGAGCATATCCTTTACACACTAATCTTGCTTTATTCCTTATAACTTGAACATATTCATCAACTTTATTTTTAAAAATCCACTTGGTCCCTACCACTTTTTTTTCTTTTGGTCTTGGGACAAGCTCCCGGGTTTGATTTTTCTCTATTTGATCAAGCTCTTCATTCCTGGCTTTAATCCAATCTTAATCTTCATTAGCCTCTGCAAATGTTTTGGGTTCTATTAGGGAGAGCATTTCTTGTTTTGATTCATATGTTATCCTTCCTCTTGTTTCAACTCCAACACTTTTGTTGCCTATGATTTGACTTTCAGAATGATCTCTTTGTACTCTTCTTGATGGTGCTTTTGACTCTTGTCTCGGTGATGCTTCCTCTTCATTTTCTTCTTCACTTTGTGATTCTTCTTCTTGTATTTCTTTATTTTCTTCTTCTTTATCATCATTTCTTCTTCTTTCATCAACTTGTGAATTATCTTGAGATTTGATTCTTCTTGATTTTAGATCATCCACTTTTACATTTGCACTTTCCACAATTTTGTGCAATCTCATATTGTAGCATTTGTAGGCCTTTTATTTGAATAGTAACCAAGAAATATACCATCATCTGATCTAGAATCAAATTTTCCTAGGCTATCATCGTCTCTTTTTATATAACATTTGCTCCCAAAGACTCTGAAGTGTTTGACTGATGTTGGTCTGCCAAACCATAACTCATATGGTGTCTTGTCATGGTTGACCCTAATTTGTGCTCTATTAAGTATGTATACCAATGTATACACTGCTTCTCTCTAATATGTGTATGGGAGTTTGGATTCAGTTAACATAGTTCTCACTACTTCTTGAACAGTTCTATTTTTCCTTTCAGCAACTCCATTTTGTTGAGGAGTTCTTGGAGCTGAAAAGTGTCTTTTAATTCCATTATCTTCACAAAAATCATTGAA
Organism: Picea engelmannii; assembly: GCA_009831015.1. NCBI lineage: Eukaryota > Viridiplantae > Streptophyta > Pinopsida > Pinales > Pinaceae > Picea > Picea engelmannii. Next base: position 200,463 of record ML792599.1, read on the forward strand.
CTCATTTGAGGTAAACTCTCCTCCATTGTCTGATATTAGGTACTTGATTTTGAGATCAATCTCATTTTCAACATGTGCTTTGAAGACTTTAATTTTTTCTAATGCTTCTGATTTTTCTTTAAGAAAATATACCCAAGTCATCCTTCTATAGTCATCAATTAATAAAATGAAGTAATGTTCACCATGTATGATTTTAGTTCTTGTTGTTCCACAAAGGTCAGTGTGAACAAGTTCTAATGGTTTTTATGTAGAGTATTATTTTGTCTTGAATCTTACTCTTCTCTGCTTTCCATGTTGGCAGTTCCTACAAACATAGTTTGAAGGTTTTATAATTTTTGGCATGTTTTTCACAGCTTCCTTCTTACTAAATTTATCAAGTTGTCAAATCTTATGTGTCCCATTCTTCTATGCCATAGCCAACTTTCATCTATTTGGCCAATGCAACATTTTTCTTCTTCTTCAATGTTTAAGATATAAACATTGCTTGGTGTCCTTGATGCAACAACCATTAATTTTCTCGAGTCTTCTTTTCTAATTTCACATTTTTTAGAGTCAAATATGAGTATGTGTCCTTGATCACATGTTTGGCTCACAATCAGGAGATTAGGCTTCAAATTTTCAACTAATAGCACATTTTCTTCTTTAGATCTATTATTTCCTAGACTGATTGTACCCTTTCCAAGTATCTTGGCAGAGACATTATCTCCAAATGTAACACTTCCTTTTTCTTTCCTTTCCAGACTGAGGAATTTGTCTTGATCTCCAGTCATATGCTTTGAACATCCAATGTCAACATACCATTGCCTCCTTTTATCTTTAGCATATAAGGATACCTTACATTGTTTTCTTTTCTTCCATTTTTTTTTCTTTCCATGTCTTCTTATGCTTTTATTCTTGAATTTTGGAAGTTTTTATGGGATGCTTTGGTAGTCTGCAATCACTAGATTTGTGATCATAATTGTTGCATTTGTGGCATTCAAAATTGTAATCTTGCAGTGGAAAGAATGAATTATAGTTTATGTTCTCTTGATTATTATTATTCTTGTTGTTCTTATAACCATATCTTTGAACATTTTTATTTTTGTATTTTCCATAAGGTCTACAATGTAATGCTTAATGCCCAAATTGCATGAGAAACAATAACCAAGAAACAGATGTTGATACCTTTTTGGGAGAGTTCTTCTTATAGTTGTATTCCTTTTATATTCATTTTCATTTGAAGGGAGAGAAGATTTACGTTGATTAAAATTAGTCTTTATTTTGTTTTCTTCCTTTTTGAAAGAGCTTTGAAGGGAAATTGCATAATTGTTCTTATTTTTATCAGTTTGTTGAGATGTAGAGTTATATCCTTTGTTAGAATTCTTTTGATCATAACCCAGTCCTGAATTATTACTTGATGATATTTGACTGTTAAGAATATCATCCAATATTCTTGAACTGTTTTCAAATCTTGATTGGTTGTTTCCTTTCTCAAGTTCTCTTTTTAGAAAAACAATTCCAACCTCTAGCTTTTCACAGTCTAGTTGTTTTTCATTGAGTTGTTTACTTATGACCTCTTCAATTTTTTTGGCTTCTTGGAGTTGAGTCTTTAAGTCAATAATGATGTGTTATTATTCCTTGATGGTTATTGAAACTTCCTTTTCTCTTGATTTTTGTTTTCCTTCATATTCTAAAACTTGTCCTCTTAATGATTTGTTCTTCTTTTTATATTTTCTCAGTTCTTCAAGAGCACTAGTAAGTTCCACTTAAAGGTCTACTTCTCCTTCAACTTCAGAGTTTTCTTCATTGTCATCAGCAGCATTATTTTGATTTTATATGCCCATAAATAAAAAAATTCTCTAGTCATCTTCACTCATGTCAAATGAACTATTGTCTTCTTTGGAGTACAAGTTTTTCTTTTTCTTGTAGAATTTATTCTTGTTTTCAGTTTTTCTCTTCCTAAGTTCTTTATGGTTATAAGTATCTTCATCATCACTATCCACCTGCTTGGGATAGGGACATTTGGAGGCAAAATGCCCAACATTTCCATAGTTGAAGCACTTGAAGGGTAGCTTCCCTTTATATTTCCCAGACCCTTTCCAGTGTTTCCTTATAAAATTGGCCTCTTCTTCTTCTGATATATCTGAGTGATTTCATTTGGCACATGCTCATGGTTCTTTGTTGTTTTTTATGCTTTGAAGGTTGTTTCCCTTTTTCATGACTTTTCTTGCCCGATTCTCATTTCATAGGCTATAAGAATACCATGATGTTCATCCATTGTAAGTTTGTAAAGGTCTTCTCAATCTTCCAAGGTAGATACCTTGGCATCATATCTCATTGGTAATGATCTCGGGACCTTTTGGACAATAATTTTTCTTTTAACTCTTCTCTTAGTGCTTTGATTGAATTGACTATTTCATCCACTCTTTAAAAATATTTTGCAATGTTTTCTTCCTCTTTCATCTTCAAACTCTCAAAATCGCCTCTGTATGTTTGAATTTTTGCTTTCTTAAATTTTCCATCTCCTTCATAGATGATTTTAAGTTTGTCCCAAATTTATTTTGCTGATTTACAATGCATCACTTTTACAAATATGGGGTTTTCTAATCCACCTAGAATTGCATTAACATCCCTTGAATCATCATTGTAGAGTTTTTTTGCAGTAACATCTGAAGGTGCAGTAGTCAGTGTAGTGTAACCATTTACCACAGATAGCCAAACATCACATCCAAGATCCATCATATAACTTTTCATCCTTATACTCCAAAATGCATAATCATTTCCTTTGAACAATGGTGCTTTGTTGGAGGACAATCCTTCTTGTTGATCCATTGGATTCTCAGAATCTGCCTTCAATTGGTTAGACTGTGGTGAAGGAACCTGATCTGATACCAATTGTTGGAATTTTGTTCAATACGGAAAAGGGGGGGTGAATCAATATTGCTTCTTTTTCTCAAATTAAATTATTTTTTATGAATTTATTAACCATAACAATTTATCAACACGAATGTACAGAACTCTGAATTTTAAATATAACAATCATAAAAAAATTACAATTCATTTAACAGTTACAGTTTGTAAGAGACATCAATCTCTCTTATTTTGAGCACCAACTCTAGGAGACACCAATACCATGTTTTCCAAGAACCAACTTGAGGAAGCACCAACTCCCTGTAGATCAAGCTCCAACCTATAGAGGAATCCAATCCTCTTGTTTTCAAGCACCAACTTGAGGAAGATGCAACTCCTTGTTTCAAACTTCAACCTGTAGAGGACTCCAATCCTCCCTTGCTCCTCCCTTCCACCCTCACTTCATGTGTATGTTTTGGGTTTCATATACTTCCTTGGAATATGCTTCTATTTTTTATCTTCTAAATTAGCTCACAGAGACACTTTCCTTTCACCATGCGTTTTATATTTATATAATCTTTCAATAGGTATGTCATTATACCATTGTGTCTTTTTAATAGAACCATTGCACCTCTTCATTTAATTATAACAATAATAATGTCATTTTTATTTTGTCATTAATAATTGATTTTTAATTTAAAAAACAATTATTAATGACAAAATAAAAATCTTCAAATCCCTTGTAAGTTGTTCAGCATTTATCCATTCTCTTCCCAAAAACCTTGTAGTTGTAATGGAATGGTTGGGTGTTCAACTCTGTTTTTCTATTGTTGTAATTGTTTTGAAAAAAACTCTAACCCTAGGGATTTTACTAGGTTCGAATTCTAAATTATTAATAAGGTTCTTCGAGTGCCTTTTTACAATAATAAGTTCTTATTTTATTTATTTTATAAAATCTTCATAAAGTATTTTTAATTACAGTTTGAAAACCTTATTTTTCTTGTCTTCATAGTTTTCTTTTGATCAAGTTTTTAGTCCTTACAGGTATGGATCTCCTCCTCTATTTCAATGATTTTCATTGTGTCCTCAATCTTTCAAAAGATCATATTTTGGCTTAGTTTTCTCTATGGTCTCTTTCTTGTATCAAACATTGGGTAGCTGCTCAAATTGTGGCCTCTTTTCCCCCTATGCCCAAACAATGTGACCAATAGCTAGATGCATAAGGCGCAAGTCATATTCTCTACACTATCTTGAAGGCACCTTTTTATTTTCACCAGGTGACCACTCCCTATGTCCAGAAGTTATCCCAGTTGGATTTTTAACTCATTGCAACTTCACATATGACCTCAACCTATGACTGAGGGCGAGCATATACACTCCTTATATTGGTGCTTAACCAAATCAACGATTGTGTTTTAATCAACAGTTGAGTGGACGGTTTGCATCCATTTTTTCATTTTTGTTTGTGATGACTCTAGTCAACAATCACAAAACATGAATTAACTGTGGATTTTCTGATCCAATCGATGATGGACGTGACACAATATAAGGTGGATTTGAGTTGAGGCTTCGGGTATGGCCCTATCAATTAACCATCCTGCTAGTTTAAACATGAAATGGATTAGTACTGTCGTATCTACCTACTCCCTTTCTGATCAAGAATCAACATTGATTTCTATTTTTGAACAGTCATGTGACTTAATCTAGTGATCTAATGATCACAGTGAGACTCTGAGGATTTCTTTGCATTTTTCCACACCAATGACTGATCCGGACAGATTTCCACACATGGAAGGACTTTATTGTGCTCACCAAGTTGAATTGCAGAGTGGTGAAGATGGTGAACTTATATGTTTTGAGTTTTATATTTCTCATGCATTTTAATAATGCTTTGTGGGGAAAGGGTCTCATGCATATTATTTATGCTTTATGAGCTTTTGAAAAACACATACATTATTATTCATTATTGATGTAAAATGATTAATACTTTTGAGGGAAATTAAACTCACGTATTTATCATTAAATTATCATTTTGGAAATTGGTTTTTATGTGAGAAAACACCTCACACGAATTTTCCATTATTCTCAATTATAGGTTGAGAGAATCAAGGACATGGATGAAGAGTCTTTGGGTGGTTTTTATACTTTTCCCTTTATGTACTTGAATATAGTTTGAGATCCTACATTGATGGATCTTGTTTTTCCTCTTTTGTAATTAGATCCTAGTATTATGGATCTAGGAGTGATTGAGGAAAACTATATAAGACCTTATGTGAGCCCTATGTAAGGAGGAGAGTAATGGAGATTTAATGAGTGGAGTTAGAAAGCCATAGTGCTACTACTCCTAACATTTCAGAGACATATTCATGTAAGGTAGTATCTTTCTTGATGTATGGAGAGGTATGAGTCTGAGAAGTCTTATTGAATCCTCATTGAAGGAGAAGGCATCTCTTATGTAATCACTTATGAGAAGGTCCCGACATATTTTGAAGAAGGAATGAAAGCGATCTGTATTCCAATTGAAGCGGGTCTGGAGATGTAGCCCAAAAGGGGTGAACTCTGTTACCAACATTGGTTGTCTCTCTCTCTTGTCTTTACACGTGCTTATTCCATTTGAGTTCATGTATGTTATGTATTCTTGTTTACAATCATGGTTAATCATGGATTCATAATCCCTTTAATCCTTATGCAATTAATTCGTCAGAAAAAAATGATTCTCAATTGAAAACTTGTGTACAGTAAGTACTCCCTCGTTTTTAGATCAATGATGATGATCAGAGCATCGATATTTACAGTAAAATAGAAGGGAGAATTATTGCAACCTTTAATTTCTCATAACTTTTCATTCCATTAAAACACCAGACTTTGATCGTTTCCCCTTTTTTTTGTATTTATAGCATAGTGACTTCTTTTGAGATTCCATTGTAATAGTCTTCCAATGAAACTTTCATGAAGTGAACCTTTTTGTATGTTTTAATTGCTTCTTATGTCAATGGATCCAGTAATGTTTTCTAGTAACTTTTTTTGGGACACTAGTAAGAGTGCATCAAACTTACACATTTAATAGAGTTATAAACCATATCGACTTATTTTGATGTTAAATTACACCACCATAACACCTTGTCCAATCATTCTATCTAAATGACAATACCATATTATCCCTTTTTGATATCAATTCTAACACTTAACACATGTCCAACATGGGTTTTTCAATACCATATTGACCATGTTTTCCCTTTTTGACATCAATGCCAACACCATAACACCAAGTCCAACACAAATTGATGAAGTCAGGAAGAGAGGAGCCAGAGAAGGTCGGATCAGAGTGCTTAATCAATTGATGGAAGATCAAAGGAAATAATTGAAGAAGAGGAAAATATTGACATATGAAAGAAGAAACAAAACGCATCTCCCTCCGCGACAAGTTCCAGTTCATCCACCACTAGAGAATAAAGCTCCATCTTAGACAAGAAAGGAATCTCCACCTCTCTAGTATAGAAGGGCACCCCACCTCCCCCACCTCGAGTTTGTGACTTGCTTCCAAGAAAAACACATGCAAATGAAGAAATCCAATTGAACATAAACGTCCCAGCCATGATTGGAAAGATGAATATGGCACTTCCTATGGTGGAGATGTGAAAGATTATTTATTTCATAAGAGAATTTTTGAAAGCATTGGAGGTACCAAATGAGGGAGAAGACCCTCATGTGATCTTGAACACCATGTACCATGGATGGCAAAGGGATGAAAACCCTCCCTTTTATATTTCTTTGGGTGTGAATGATATCTATATGTTGGATTCCGAAGCCTCGACAAATGTGATGTATTTGAAGGTTATGAAAAAAATTGGCTTGAAAACAACTCACCCATATGGAAATTTATGTCACATTGATTCTAAGAAGGTGAAAATTTATGGTCTCATAGAAAACGTGTAGGTCTATTTGGAATATTTTCCTCATATTGGCATCCTCATGAACATAGTAGTGATTGATGTTCTGAAATATTGGGGCATGATCTTATCAAGAAGTTGGGATACCATGTTTGGTGGATTTCTCAACATGGACCTTACCCATGCACAGATTCCTATGGGAGATGGTACTTTCAAAATTCTCTATAATCGAGAGGTATCCAGAAAACATGTATTAGATCGGAATGATCCTGAATACAGTAGCAAGGATGAATTTGATGAGGCTCTAGACACAATTGAGTATGATCCATAGAACCTTCCTTTTATGCAGGAAGACTACATAGATACGCTACTTCCAATGACAAATGAATACAAAGAAAAAATTTCAAAATTTCAAAGAAAAGAGTCGGGGTCCATCAAGATACTGAAGAAAGAAGAAGATAAAATAGATAAAGAACGTGAAAGGGTCATTAAAGATATGGTAAATGTAGAACCACCTTCATACCTTACATTGAGAACATACCTTACATTAACTTCAGTGAAGGGAGCCTTTAACTCATGTGAGATAAGAGAAAGGGAAAGCCCAAGTATGATCAGAATAATGATGTCTTATGGCTTGGCCCTTACATCGTCAAGAAGAAGTCTGAGAAGGGAAACTATTACTTGTCATCCATGGATGGGAGAAAGATTCCATTACTAGTTGATGGTTCTCTTCTCCAACCCTATGTTCAAGGAACCTAACTTCTTCAGGGCCCAGGCCCCAGGTAAGTAGGTAGGTCATTTATTTTCCCTTGCATTTTCATTTGTTTGTTCATGATAGTTTAGTTGTATTTACTTATGTTTACATGACATATCTAATTTTTCATTTTTCTCTATTTGCATGTTTGTGTTATTTATTTACATCTTTTTCTTTCATCATCTTACATGTTAGTTTAGAAATTTTGAAAAAAAGAAAAATTTTGTTTTCTAAGATTAGTTGTCAATTTTGATTTTTGATATTTTGATTATATGAACAAAGGATGAGCGTGCCATCCTAGATGACCAAACATGTTTGTTTGTTTCAATGTGTGTAGGCATGGGTATTACCAAGAGATGTCATGGTTATCATGCACTCTACAGTGATCACATGTCCCCAAGTAGGAGCCACGTGTTATCCCCCATTTCTAGGGATAACTAAGAAGATGATGTCTCAAGGCCCTTAGGTTGCAGACATGGAGTATCGATATACAAACCAGTAGGAAAATCCCCACATCACTAAAACTCATCACCAAGAGATCAATGACTACACCATTCACCATGCCAGCTTGGCTCACAGAGGACAACAGGTCTTGCTCCATGATGTAACAAATCTAGAATTGTGGTAAGTATCATTTTAATAAATGAAGCATTTGAATATGTTGGAAAGGGTTCTTCCTTGATTTTGAAAATGTTTTCTTGGAAATTATGCTCGTTGCCTTATTCCACCTTGGTGGTTAACAGTGATGTCCTAGTAAGTGGTCACCCTAGGGAAAAGTGTTGCTACTGGGGTGTCTCCTTGATGAGTCATTGTACCACTCTCACACATACCTTTTGCTTTCCATTCTTCTTTCCCTTTGTTTCCTCATCTTCTGGGTTTTCAGGCCATATTGACCCAAGAAGGGTTGATACCTCATTTCATGGGAAGAAGGGGATGAAGGCCCAAAGGATTGTAGTTGGAAAAATATAAGATTCAATCATAAACCTTCCATATGCTCTCCTAGGGATCTCGAGAACAATGAAGTGTTTCTCACAAAAATTGAGGGAACCGTAAAATAAATAAACTAATTAAACATGCAAACCAAGGTAGAGTGTGTGTGGGAAAAAAAATTCATGCTTAGGTAGAAGTCCCACACATTTTCTTCAAATTGGGGAAGCATAGTGTGACCAGGGTAAATTCAATGTGGGCAATGTTTTTCATTCTTAGGTAGAAGTCACACTTTAGCTTCAACATGTGAGCATTCTAATAAATTAATGGTAAAATGGCTTGGAAAAATCATGCATCGTGGACGAAGGGTAGCACACCCTCTAAAAAGGCACCCATAAATGAGACAATATGAGCCCTTGTGGTGACTTATCATCACTAAAGCAATAGGAGTATCTATCTAAGGTGACAGTGGGTAGCTACTCCCATAGTTGTCTCACTCTTGTGGATTGGGTCTGGCTTTTCCCAACCTACAATATTTGCAATAACAGGTACCTCATGAAGCACAAAACTTACATAAGGGTATATAGATCTACCAAAACTCCCCATTTGATCCCAAGATTTGTGCCCGACATATTATTACTCCAACAGATCGCATATCAAACTGTGATCCGTGGAGTTGGGGAAGCACTATATCATGATAATAAGGCCATGTGGCCCCCGTTACCACTGTGGGTCGGATCATACTCATTCGAGAAGCAGGACCAAACTAAAGTAGATACTCTTTTGTCATTCCACTTCGGAGAAGAAAGGTTCCAGAGACATAATCCCAAGCTAGTGGTCAAATAACATTGCAACAAGTATAAACACACTTGGGAATACACTTTAGCTACTTGGGAGGAAGAATAAGTTCATTGTGGTGCCCGGACATACGATCAAGTCATCGCCAAGAGGCAGGGAAAACCTATAGGAAGAATATCAGATGAGGAGAAAGCCCGTGAAGAAGCCTAGAAAAGAGACAAATAAGAGGAAGCAACAAAATCAATGGCCACAACAACATCTACGCATTATAGATCGATAGAAGAAGAAGAAATAGTGGCGGATAAGAAAAGAAGAAAGAAATAAAAGGTTTATAAAAATAAATAGGACATCGCCCAAAAGAAAAGAAAGATAGAAGAGGACAATGCCAAAGAAGAAGTTGATGTTGTAGCAACAGCAGTGGTGGAAACAATAGCAGAAGCATAAGCAAAGGTAGCAGTCAAGAAAGAAACATCAACTAACGTAGAGGCAAAAGCGGTAGCTGAAAAGGAATTCATTGAAGAAATAACAACAGAACAAAGATCAATAGATGAAGCTACAACTAAGGCAGCCAAAGAAGAGCAACAAAAAAGGGATGAAGAGGCTCTAAACAACGATGCATCGCCTATGGACACTAACATCCCGGAAACATCAACAGAGGTTCCCAACATTCATCTTCAATTCAGCCAAATGGAGTTGGGGCTTCATACACCCTATAATCCCAACAAAGTGGTGAACTTAAAGAAGTTCAAATTTTACAAAATTGCTGGTAGGATTGTGCAACAATAGATCAAGAAATTTCCAGTCACCGGAGGCAATCCATTAACATTCCTCACAAAGACTACAATGGCAGAAGATGTTAGTAAAGACCCACTTTACATAGCCTCTCCTAGCACTTCCTTCACCACAGAAACATAGCAAAACTTTAATAATTTATCTTTCCAAAATGAAGAAAAGGATGCCAGGATCATAGAACTAGAAGAACATCTCAGGCATGAAAGAAAGATGAGGGTAGTCTAAGAGAATTCAAAGAATTTGTTGAAAAGGTCAGGACAGGGTTTGGGGAGGCTATTACAGATATGTATTCCCATATGCATGTCTTTCAAAAGCTGGCAGCCATCATAATGGACTAGCATAGACGTGTGAAAACCAAGAACATCCAGTTCGCCATCATCTGAGAAGGATTAAATGACATGAAAAGGTGTATCACCGAGAATATGGATTCTCCAGTAGAGCTTCCATGCAAATGTAGAAAGAAGAATTGATTATGCTTCCCTTGATCAATGCCAACAATATGAGAAGAGAGTAGAAAATGAAATGACAATATCTCTCGCAATTTGTATGCAACTCCACAAAGCCGCACAAGTTTTGACACCCTGTCCAATAGGCCAAGTTTTGAACTTTGGCCTATTGTGCACAGCTCCACAAAGAAACACCTCGTCCAATAGGCCAAAGTTCAAACAATGATCCAAGCATTCATGACCACCCTAGCGAGGGAAATGAAGACTCTCACTGACAACTTAGCCTCCCATGAAGCCTCCCTCGAGGAAATTTTGTATTGCAGGATCATATCACTCGATTACTAGTGCAAAATTTAGGCATCCTACATTAAGGACAAAAACACATGGATAAGACGAAATATAAAATTTGAATTTGCTCACAACTGCTCTCTATTTTATCTTTTACCAATCTCTCTTAGCTTCATCCCATGTTGACACTTGTCATCATCAATTCAGAAAGGGAGATGAATATTTTGTGTAACTACTTCTTGCAGAATTCAAGAAGACACTTTCAACAGTGACTAGAATTCCTATAAGTAAAGAAAGAAGCCCACTTTGTAAAGAGGCTCTTTACACATTGTACATTCGAAAACCATTTTGAGAATTAATGTTGAGAAGCCCTAAGGGGCAATTTTTTCAGAGAGAAGAACTCTTGTAGATGGTCATTTGATGAAAAGTACTTTCAACAAATTTTTTGGTGTTTACATGTGTTGTAAGAATTCCTTTTTGCTCATAGACTACTCTTATGCAAATTGAAATAGTTATTGCAGATTTGCTTATTATTTCTCATGTTTGTCCTGAGATAATGAGTTTCTTATGTATGTGATTGCATGATTTATACTAATCTAATTATGTACCTTCATGCATGTGTTGTCTAACCTTGTTGCTTCTTAACAGTTATCTAAAATAAGTTATTTGCAAGGATTAGATTCATTTACAGTTGCTCACCTAGTTACCATAGATGCTCTTGGCTAGGATAGGTTAGAGTAGTTTTATTTATGTATTTAGTTATATTTCATCTACATTCCCATTTCATTCATAAACCATCCAATCATCCCTCAAAACCAATAATGGCAGCCAAGCCAGAATCCAGATGGGTCTCCTAAACCAGACAGTGCATAGTCTAATTGGGAAGATGTACTAGGGAGTACCCTTTATAGTTGAAGGGAATTTTTGACCCATCAACACGCCAATGTTCTATAAATTTGATGAAGATGAGGCCATGATTTGCTCAGATAAGGATTTGTGTGATGATAACTTCCAGCCTTCTCCTTTCCCTCCTTGATTTTCTTCTAAGTTTTTGTCTTAATGGTCACTTTCCTACAGGATAAAGTTGTTTTCAACATATGGTTTGTCGCAAGGGATTTCAGTTTCACACACATGGCCAACAAGCCTTGGGTTGGGAGAAATTGTTTTTCTCGAGGCCTGGTCTAATCCCTTACCTTTCTTTCTCTTTTCCCATGGACAACCTTAGAGTTTCCCTCAAGTTCCTCCTTATCCTTTATTCTAGATCTTGCGGTGATATATTTGTAGTTGAGGATGAGGATATTCTTTCATCTAATTATTTTGGCCTTGTCTTGGGATGGATAGGGAAGGGTTGTGGTGATGCCTGCTTGCATGACTTTGTCCCTCCCTTTGGCCTCCATGAGTTGGATTTTATGACTAGTTATGGTATGATGTATGTCATCACTCGTGATATTTTTATGCTTGACTTATCCTTATTTTGGTTTATGATTAAGCACAAGGGTAGATATTTTAATGCAATGTTGGGATGGTTTCACTGTTTGTATGATTATACCTAGCATTTCAGTATAGCATAGATTAGTGTAGGTAGGGTATTGTTCTATAGCATTTCATTTTATATACATTGCATCATGCATCCATGCTAGTGTAGTATTGCATATTTTGCATATGTTTCATTCTCATTTGTATATAATGAATACATGTTAGGAAATTGCATTTAATCATTGAATATTATTGCTCTATCACTTTCTAGCTTAGTGATTTTATTTTTCTTTTAATCATGGTTTTGGATTTATCATTGACGTCGGTGGATCACATCCACTGATAGACACTTATAAAGGGTATTTTTGAAGTGGGTGCAGGATTGCATTTCTTAGACAACCGAATATATTGATGTGAGCACATGTCTCCATGTTGGAGCAAGATGTTATCCCCCCCATGACAAAGGGTAACTAGAGGATATTATGTCTCATGCCCCACGATGGAGAACATGATCTTGACCATGATGATGATCAACATGTACACATATGGAAACCCATTGCCCCCCCTCATTCACCTTTATAGCTACAGGTTAACCAAGGCTCATCACATCCAAGTAACCTAGGGTATGGGAGATGGTAAGTCATTTTCACCACAAGGTATGTTAGTCCTTTTTTCATGCAAAGTGTTGTGCTTAATTTTTTGGGCATGTGGATAAGGATCTTTGGTTGAAGTTGGAAAATGGATCACTGGCTTGGGAAATTATGTTAGTTTCCTCGTTTCACCTTGGTGGTTAGCTTATGTTCCTTAGTCTCATGTTGACACAACCTAGGGAAAAGGGGTATTGTTGGGGGGCCCTCACAAGGGTAGTGTTTTGTTTCCCACCATACTTAACACTTTCCATCCTCGAGCCTCTCATAGTGTACTAAACTTCTGTAATGGGTCATGGTACATTCTCTCATGAGAATAAGGTATGAAGGCCCATAGGTTGATTGCAATTGTTATTAAAAGAATAAAAAAATGATGTTAAAGAAAGAAATGAATGTTAGCAAAAAGTACTAACAAAATCCAATCCAAACTTGAGCTCTACTCTTTCAATGCCCGCCCTGGTCCCAAATAGAAATGCTACAACTTGAAACCTTATAAAGGGGACTTGCAAATATAATAAAGTGGACTAGAAAGATCATTGATAAAGGGGTTTGGGAAAAATAACATGTAAATATGGGATAACTCAAGAGCAAGTGCACCCTCACCCTCCAAAAAAGTGTTCATATAAATGGATTCAATGACACCATAAGCCATGAAGTAAGCCATAAAACCATATCACTATCACACTTACTCTTGAAGGGTTTTCACATTCCCTGTCACTTTCAAGACCTATCCCTCTACCTAGGTTATTTTATTTCATGTCTAGTTCGAACACTTAATAGTGTTGGATGAATTCCCTCCCATACTTAAATTGGTCAACTCACATGGGGTCCTATGATGGTGTGATGCTTGAAGGGGATACTAAGGTGAATTGTCTCACATGGCTTATATCCTAAGTTACAACTTACTTTGCATGCTTTAAGGACTGATGTTTCTCATAAACTTTGTCTAACGATGTTTTATTCTTTGATTTGTCTTAGATGGCCCTGATATGGTTCTCTGAGGGACATCATGGGCTTGTACCTAGGACATTGTGCCTTTATTTTCATGACATGGGCATGTGTATTGGAGAGTAGTGGGTCATCCAGTGACTCACCACCCTCATAAATTGGCTCTCACATTTTCAGAGCCCTGAACGATGGACATGTGGGCTTGCTTGAGAATATTCATTCATGATGGCACACAAATAGGTTGGAAGACTATAGGATGGGAAGAGTACCCCATGCTACCCCCCTCGCTAGGGTTAAATAAGAAGATGATTTCTCGAGGCCCACAGGTTGAATACATGAAGTGTCAAGAGCTAGATGAGAAGGTATATCCCCTCAGCTCACCACACATCACAATTGATCGACAGTAGCAGGGTCCACCATGCCAACTTGGCCCACAGAGGATAAAAATTCTTGCTTCATGAGGTAACAAGTCTGGTCTCGTGGTGAGTGTCATTTTAATAACTGAAACATTTGAACATGTTGCAAAGAGTCATTTATTGATTATGAAAACATTTGTTTGGAAGTTATGCCTTTTTCCTCATTTCACCTTGGTGGTTGACATCATTTCCTAGTAAGTAGGTCATCCTCGGGAAAAGGGTTGATACTAGGGGGATCTCCTTGAAGGTTCATCATGCCATTCTCATCCATACTTTCCATTTTCCACACTCATTCCCCTCTCTTTCCTCATCTTTTTGGTTTTTGGGCTTACTGACCCCAAGAAAGGCATGTACCTCATTTCATGGCAAGAAGGGGCTAAAGTCCTAGAGGTGTTGTAGCTCGAAAAATATAAAGTTGTAAATTATCCTCTGGATGATCGCCCTAAGTTCATGAGAGAAATGAAACACTTCTCCATAAAACATTGAAGGACCTTTAAAAAAAAATAAAACACATAATTAATAAATGACCTGCTTGTTTAGGGAATGCATTTGCAGTGTATATTACTTTCCTCGCACATGGCACTCGATGTGTTCTCAGCTCCAGGTGGCATTGCAGTGCTCCTTATTTTCCATTGCACATAGCACTCAATGTTTTGGATCATAATGAATTAACAACAATAAGGGATTGGAAAAATGTTGCATTGCAAACGAGGATGCAACACACCCTCTACAAAGGCACCCATAAATGAGACAATATGAGCCCTTTCATGTCAAGAAAACCAATGCCCAAAATTCATGCCCCCATCCACCTCATGTTCGCTACATGAATTAGAGCGGGTATTCTTGGTAAACACTCCTTGAATTGGGGGATTGATCTACCCAATAGGGCACCATGAAAACCCTCCCATACCTAAATTTGGAAAATGGTATAAGGTATTTAAGCATTTGTTTAGCTTGAAAATGGGGGAATTTAATGCACAGGTTTTGGTGGTTATTTTATTAAACATGGCTTACTTGGCATGATGCATGTAACTTGTGGACCCTTGGAGGGCATATGTGTTTTTATTTGCAGGACCTTGCAAGGTGTAAGCTATTCCATGGAGAAACTGTGCCATTTTGACCTTCATGTGGGGTTCAAAACACCAAGGATGGACACCATACCCCATAGGATGGGAAAAGGACCTCAGATCCATTGCACACTTGAGATGATGGATGTTTCCTTTGGAGGCACTTGGACAACACTAGGTGATGGACGTTGGCCTTTGGAGGCCTAGTGTGTTACCTTGTAAGATTTAATGTCATGTGGAGGCTAGGGTTTGATGGGATTGATGATTCTAGAAGAAATGTGATCTATTTTGAAGGACGAAGATGCATGGCATGAAACTCTATCACATGAGAGAGTGACACAAGGCCTTTGGAGGCCCAATGAATTGCATCTAGAGGCTCAACGTCTCACATTTTGGGCCTAGTGTCACCCTTTTAGGGCATGATGTCACCCTTCTAAGGGATTTACTTTTTGTGATTTTTATTTTGCTAATTGTAAATTTAAATAAAGGGGGTCAGCCCTCTTTTAATTTGTTGTTGAATTTCTTATGTGGAAAAATTGGTTTTAGATGACCTCATATAAATAGAGGTCATCTCACTTTAATTTTAGACATAACTCACTTGCGAATTACATAACTCTTGGCTGAAATTTTCATTCTACTTGGTAAATTCACTTTATCTTTTCTCTTATGCGATTGGATGTTTTCCTTGTCTATTGGTGTAAGGAAGGCTAGTGAATTCTCTTTGATTTTTGTTTCTTGGCATTTGGTTGGAATATCTTGATAAGTAGGGGTTTTTCATGCTATTTCTTGGATTAGGTAAGGAATTTATGCAATTGTGTGTGTTTCTTCTTGATTTCAAGGTTATTTTGTCAAACCCTTGGAGGATTATAAGGGAATACACCCTCCATCAAGTGTATCTCTTTTATTGTCATTGCAAATGCTATTTAAAGGGTTGCTACAAGGAGTAAATGGGATTACACCCTTGTAGATTTACCTTGCTAAGGTGTTTTTACTCTAGGGAGTAAAAAGGCTTACACCCCTAGAGGGGTAATAAACCCTAGATCATAAAAAAGAGACTCCATAACCCAATAGATAAGGCACTAATATTTTTGCATTGGATATTGAATATTGTGCATTGGTAAACATGATTTCAAGGAAATTGAATTGTTCAAGTTTGGAATTTAATTCTACATGCTTTAAGTTATCTTGTGCCCTAAGGGCGTCTTGTTTTGAAAAGTAATTAATATGATGTAACCAAAATTAAGCTACAACCATCAGGGTTGCAACAAACTCACTCTTTTATCACTATGTACTCACTTTTCTACCGTTGAAATTCACTTGCAAGATGTCATAATTGATCTCTTTCTTAAAGGTTGTTGTTTGGGTGGATTGCTTATTGATTTTAGTGGCTAGAAATAGATATTGTAGCAAAAAATTTCCACAACCATAAGGCTATTATAAAACCTCTCTGATAACACTTAATAGCAGCCCTCTTTTTCTATCAAAGTCTTGGCTCAATTATTGGAAGATTGTCTACTAATTGCTCGTTTTGTTTTCCAACATCATACATCTAACTTTGATGGTTTAATTTGAAGCTTCCATAACTTCTTTACCGCTGATATATATTTCCATACTGCTGTAATTTTGGGACAGCAAGGTTTCTTGTTGGCTACCCGTTGGTTTTGAGGCTTTAATCATCATGCATTATCTTATTATGGGCAGGTCTAACATTGTTTTGCAGGTACACAAACTTGGAAACCATTTACCAACTCATAAGACCTTTTATCAAGCCTAATTTCCATCCTTGACCCTAACCTATAATGGAACTCTTCAAGATATTTGATTCTCCCATCCAAATCCCCCTAGGGTCATCCGGGAAGCCTCCCTTGTGTTGGATTTATCTTGTACTAAAATGAGGGGTACATCTATTGAGGTGACAGTGATATTTGTTCCCAGTTGTATCACACACTTGGTGTTTGGGTTGGGATTTACCTAAACTACAAAATGTGCGATAAAATTTTGGGTGCCATTGTCAAGGAGGATTTTGAATCCTTTCTGACCCATAACGACACTTGGAAAGTTATCCCAAAGCCTTTTACTTTAGCTTTCTTGGTGACTCCATTGGAGGGAGGTTCCCTTTTATGTTTTGATGATATTTTCGTAAATTTCATCTAGCAACTCCACTGACGTATCATGGAAAAATATATGTATCCAACTAAATACCGATCAGGGTGGTTGGATGACATCCCAAAAATTGACAGTGATTCATTTTCATGTTGGGTATGTGTTATATTCTTTGCATGTGTGTGTGTGTGGGCGTGTCAGATACGACAACTGAGGTTTTTGCTATTTTTAGCGGATTTTGCTATTTTTAGCTGATTTGTAAATTAATCCCGGATTAAGGGATTAGGGTTTTGGTATCTACGGAATACCTAAAAACATTGTATATATTGTATGGTGAATGGTGAAATTCGATATAAT
>ML792599.1:218688-290388 GCA_009831015.1 Picea engelmannii
ATATTGTATGGTGAATGGTGAAATTCGATATAATGAAAATAAGAAAGGTTTTCCCGGTTGAGGGTTTCCGGTAAAAATCTCTGTGTATTTTGTGTATGAGCCATTGATTAATTTATGTATTTCTTAAGAATATATATGCATTGCTTTACTTCGTAGGTTTAAAACTTACATTTCAGGTGTTGCACACATTGTCAAATTTATCGAATACATTAGTTGGTGTGATGTGACCCAGGATGATCTTCTAACGAAATTATTCTTATTGTCTCTAGATAAGAAACAATGGGATTCGATCAAGCATACTTGCATACTAAAGGGATTTGCTTCTGCAACCATTTTCATCCAATAATTTCTAAAGAATTGTGGACCAAAATCTTGGCAGTTTGAATATACTATTTAGGACCTTGAGGATGTTTTTCGAGAAGAAATACGTCCATTGGATCCGATTGAGGATCTGAGGGTAGTTTCTTCTTTACCCATTGAAAATATTCGAAATATAGTCGAGGAACAAGAAGTTAAGGACATTCATGAAGAGGTGCAATCCATTAGGAATGATTTGATTGACATCCTTGACATCCAAGCTTTCAATGATAGTATTGAAGATCTTCTTGATAAAGATGAATTTTCATTGCATTACTTTCCTCCTATAGTGATTAGTATCAAGAAAAGGGCTTGTGAAGAGGGTTATCAACCCCTTAAAGAAGAGAAAGAATTACCTCATGATCCTATTTAATACAACGAAAGTTTGATTGAAAAATGAGAGCCTGAAGAGGTGATTCATGAGGAAGAACAACATGAGTTACCTAGTGAATGTATTGAACGCTTTGATGAAACACATCTTGTTCAAGACTTAATCCACGAAGAGGCTCCTTATGAATATGAAGTGTTTATTTTTTGTCTTCCACTTGATGAAGATATCCAGACCTCCGTTCTTCCTACACATCAAGAAGAGAAAACCATTGATGATAATATATTTAATAAGAAAGGGTGTCAGCTGCTTGAAAATATCATTGAAGAATGTCCTACTGATTTGCTAGCACAAGATCTTGAAGAGACATGTCATAGAGTAAATTCCTTGTGTGCCACAATCTCAAAAAATTACGGCCTCAATTACGAAGAATTCATTGACGAAGAAGGTTCCCATGAAGTGCATCATGTTGAATACCCAATTGAAGTTGCTCAAGCTTTTGTTCTCCCTGCACACAAAGATGAAGAAATGGTTAGTTGATGTCATATAGATGAATTTATGAAGGAACCCTTGGATGCAATTGGTGCACATATAGATGACTTTGTACATGTAGGGAGATGTAGATGGCATATTGGTTGTTACAATTTTTTTATGGAAATCCCATTTATGACATTGAGGGTGGCTTTCAAGTGACGAATGATAAGTTGTTTCATCCAGAATGCTTGTCTACATGTTTATATGGTTCAAATATTTGGAAACATGATGATGATATGGTCCCATATTTTTTTCAGCCACCCAAGGATGACTGGTTTCAGTATGCCTATGTGGATTCCCATCCTTTCCTTGGGAATTATCCTTTCGAACACTCAAAACACTCACCTAATGAAGATTTGCAATCATTTACGTGCTCAAATTTTGATGAACATAAGGACTTGGTCAACTCAGAAAAATCAGAGACTGAAACTATCGATGAGAAATGTCTTCATCTTGGGGATTTCTACAAGGATATGTAGATGAAAAGACAACGGTTTTTCAATAGAAAGAGGATTTATTTCTTCAAACATGAGGTTTTTCCTTACTTTTTATTTCCTTCTTTGGGAAGCCGTTCATTTTTCTTTTGCTCTCTCATCTCCTCTCAGTCTTCAACAAGTAGTGGTATTCTAAGCAATGATGAATACAAGCCATCATTTATATGTGGTATTCCCATACAGATATGGATCGATCAGGCTTGTGGATATTCCTTCCAGCAGGATTTTCTCCCTCCCACCCACCTCCATGAGTTGTTTTCTATTATTTGTTGCATGTTTATTTATGCTCATGATTATTTTGTGCTTGACTTATTCTTGTCATATTACATGATTAAGAATAGGGGGAGAGACCTTGATGAGATGTTGAGTAGGTGGTTGCATTGGTTTTATTATTTCACCTAACATATTTAGGACTCGATTTCTATGGGCCTCGGGCCCCAAGTAAGTAGGTAGGTCATTTTTCTTTCATTCATTTACATTTCGTGTGTTCATCCTATTGTAGTTGCATTTTCTTTCATATTTTTCTTTACATGTTGCTTTATTTTCATTTATGCATAGTTTTTTTACTACATTTGCTTGAAACATATTGCATGTTAGTTAAAAAAAAAATTAACGAAATGAAAAATTTTCTTTTCAAGATATAGTTGTCAATTTTGAAATTTTGAAGTTTTGGTTATATGAATAAAGGGGTGAGTATGCCACCCTTTGATATCCCAATGTGTTTGTTTAAGTGTGAGTAGGAACAGGTCTTATCAGGAGATGCTAAGGTTCTCATGTACTCTACGGTGAACACATTTCTCCATGTAGGAGCCAAATGTTACCCCCTCAGGCTAGGGGTAACTGAGGAGATGATGTATCAAGGCCCGTATGTTGAAGATATGGAGTTTTAAGAGCCGTATGAGTAGGTAGAACCCCTCCTCTCACCACACATCACCATTTATCAATAGTAGAAGCGTCCACCACACCAGTTTGTCCCATAGAGTTCAACAGGTCTTGCTTCATGAGGTAACAAGTTTGGTCTCATGTTGAGTGTCATTTTAATAATTGAAGCATTTGAGAATCTTGCAAAAAGTCCTTTTTTTATTATGAAAATATTTTCTTGGAAGTTATGCCTTTTGCCTCATTTCACCTTGGTGGTTGACATAGTTTCTTAGTAATTGGGTCAACCTCAGGAAAAGGGTTGCTACTAGGGGGATCTCCTTGAAGGGTCATCATACCATCCCCATCCATACTTTCCATTTTCAACACTTCTTCCCTTATGTTTCCTTGTCTTTTTTTTTCGGCCTTATTGACCACAAGAAGGGTTTCTACCTCATTTCATGGGAAGAAGGGGATAAAGGCCCAGAGGTGTTGTAGCTATAAAAAGACAAAATCCATAAATTATCCTCTATATGTTCTCCCTAAGGTCCTGGGAGCAATGAAACGCTTCACCATAAAAAATTGAAGGACCTCTTAAAAAAATGAAAACACATAATTAATAAATGTCCTACTTGTTAAGGGAATGCATTTGTGGTGTCTTTTACTTTCCTTGCACATGGAACTCGATGTGTTCTTAGCTCCAAGTGGAATTGCAGTTCTCCTTAATTTCTATTGCACATAGCACTCAATGTTTTGTACCATAATGAATTAACGACAATAAGGACTTGGAAAAATGTTGCATTGCAAATGAGGATGCAACACACCCTCTACAAAGGCACCCATAAATGAGAAAATATGAGCCCTTATATGTCAAGAAAACCCATTCCAAAAAGTCACACCCCATCCACCTCATGTTCACTACATGACTTAGAGAGGGTCTTCTTGGGAAACACACGTTGACTTGGGGGATTGATCTACCCAATAGGGCACCATGACAACTTTCACATGCCTAAATTTGGAAAATAGTGTAAGGTATTTGAGCATTTATTTAGTTTGAAAAGGGGGGATTTAATGCACATGCTTGGGTGGTTCTTTTATTAAATGTGGCTTACTTGGCATGATAAATGTGACTTTTGGATCCTTGGAGGGCATACTTGTTTTTCTTTGCAATACCTTGCCAGGTGTAAGCTATTCCATGCAGGAACTGTACCATTTTGACCTTCATGGGTGGTTGAAAACCCCAAGGATGGACATCATACCCCAAAGGATGTGCAGAGGACCTTGAAGCCATTATACACTTGAGATGATGGGTGTTGCCTTTGGAGGCATTTGCACAACACTAGGTGATGACATTGTAGCCCCTTTGTAAGGTACTATATGTAATATAATATGCAGAAATAGGAATAGTCATCAGATATCAATGGAACAACATAATATTGAGAAGAGAAACACCAGAAATGATACCTTTATTAAAAGAAAGCAGTGTTCATTTTCCTCTTTGAGAGGGAAGCCTCCATCATAGAAGAGCTCTATTACAATAATTTTCAAGACAAAAACGTATCATGCCTCCTACTCTTATTTATACTAATTCTATCTTCTAAAGAAAATTCTAGAGGAAGATCTTTCAAGAAGTGGAAGCTTCTATTAGGTCTTATTACATTGACTTGTTCACATTTCTTAAATAGGCCTTATAAACTAATGTCGACCTTTATTACATGGAAAATATATTATTCTACCTACGTGAGGGGTTAGGAAGGTTAGGTCCCTAACATGCCCTCCCCCTTGAAAAACAATCTTTTCCTCAAGGCTTGAGATGAGGAAATTGTTGCATAATGGTGGCGGGTTCCCAGGTGGCATCTTATGGAGTTGTATTTTTCCACTACACTAACACTTCCTTGATGATTCCCTGATGGAGACGACGCTAGCACTAGTCCAAGACTACTCGAGGTCGCAACCAAATGGAAACTTCTTCATCCAAATCAGGGAGACTAGTTTGAGTTTGGAACTTAGTTCCAATCACCTTCTTTAAGCATCAGCCATGAAAAAAAGGATGGAGCTTAGAATCACTGGGTAGAGCTACATGGTAGACTACATGTCCCACTCGCTTGAGAATTGTATACAGACCATAAAATTTGGGAGAAAGCTTATGACAATGTTCATCTTTGAGTGAAGTTTTATTATAAGGTTGCAGACGAAGAAACACATGGTCCCCTTCAACAAATTGACGTTCGAAATTACCTTGATCGACTAGTTGCTTCATGCGATTTTGATCCATCACCAAATTTTATTTGAGGGTACGGAGAATTACTCATGTATTGTAATATGTTTTTCAATCTTCTGAACCTTTGAGACACCTGGCATGCATGAGAGAACCAACGGTAGATTTTTTTTGTAGACTGCTTCAAAAGGATTCATGTGAGTAGTTGTATGGTAAGATGTGTTGTACCAAAATTTAGCTAGGGGTAACCACTAGGCCCACCGATGTTGTCAGTCAGATGAAAAATATCGCAAATATGTTTCCACACACTAGTTAACAATTTAAGTTTGGCCATCAGTCTAGGAATGATAGGCGGTGCTAAGATGTAATTGGGTGCCCTATAGCTTGAACAATTCTTGCCAAAAATTGTCGGTGAATGTGGGATCTTGATGCAGGAGCATCATTGGCAAGCGTGCAGAGGTGGGACCACACAACATGTGAGAGTTCCTTCGAAACTTCAACGTGAGCAGTCACAAATGATTTTGAAATCTGCCTCCACTCAGCGTCGAAATTCACCTTCGGAGGCACGCTTGAACCGGTGCCATATTTTTCCCTTTGAAGCAAGTTTTTGAAATTATAAACAGAGCAGAAGTTTCCACTTCAGCTCTGGAATATGACTAGAATAAGATAGTGTAGGATAAGGTTTATATTAGGCAAGTAGCCAGGGGAAAAACCCTAGAAACATTTTTTATTTATGTAGAAGTTTGTACACCTAGTTAGGGAGAGATGGAATACAGAGAGAACTACGAATTAGAAGGAGATATAAATGTTTTAAGTTACTGTAATTTTGAATGTAATATGTAACCATTGTGCACTTGTGAATATAAAAGAATGGAAAATTGATCCAAATGTACGGTGTTTGGACTGTGTGCATTTTCCTGTCATTTTCTGTTTTCATGAACAAGTGGATGGAACTGTGAATTTTCCCAGTTTCAATTTTTGCTCTTCATTGGAAGCTCTGCAAGGTGTGCATCGAGCCAGACAGGAACACTGTGGATCTGAGTTATCGAAATCCCTAAGACGCAAGGAGTGCAAGGGAGATCAAAGTCTGAACCAGACAAAGCTCAAGAGGAATAACACTTCGGAAGTGTTATCGAGATCCAGGAACTTATTCCCTGGAAGAGGTGAAGACCGAGTCTTCGAAAACTTAGAAAATTTTCTAAGTTTGAAGTGAGTAAAATATTAGGAGGAAGAACGTCGTCGAGTGTTGGATCGTGGTGGAAAATCCCACGGGCCATCCGATTTGAGGAAGGGGCGCAGACTTTAACGCTGCGTAGATCCAAGAGGGGAGATCTCGGAGACCTGGACGGATGGTGGAGAGTCCTCAAGGAGAAACATCGAAACCCTGCAGGCCGTTGGATCAGGTGGAGCTGCGAGGAAGTTAGCGGCGAGGGCTTCTTGACACCCAAATCTCGGGAGGAGTAGTGACCGTTGATCACAAGCAGATCTGGACCGTTGGTCCATTTCAAGATTTTAGGTACCACGAGTTGGAAAGACAGAGACTCTTGTCTCTCAGAATCCCGAACAGCGAAATCGCGAAGTCACGATTCGACTGGAACCGTCAATCCCAGGGATCGTTGAGAGCCGTTGATCGAATGCCAGGATATTTTGGCATTTCGGCTTTTCGGCAACTGGGGGCTCGAAGAGTGAAGGGACAGGACGCCTGACTTGTGAAGTCTCGGTCCCCGGTATTTCGGCATTTCGGGTTTCGGGAGTTGAAAAGTCAAAGAATTTGCACCAAGATCCACGAAGTCGCGAAATACGAAATTCCTTTTCGATAAAAGTCTCGATCATCCCTCTTGGCATTTCAGATTTTCGGCGATCGGAGACTCCAAGGAACAAGGATATTCCTTGTGTTCTGATTTCGCGAAACGCGAAATCCCGAAGGAACAAGCGTCGGGACATTTCGTCATTTTGGCCACTGGGGGTTCGAAAGGGGAAAGGAGGGACCCTTGCATCATGATTCCTTGAATCACGAAACCCCGAAAGAGCGAATGCCAAGCCAGTTCATCATTTCATGAACCGAGATTTTGAAAGACAGAAAACAGGGGAGCGCTTGCACCGCAATTCCCTGAATCACGAAAGCCAATAGTGCTTTATTGTTAAGCGTGTGGACATAGAGAGGTGGTCACGTGGAAAAAGGATAATAGAGGAGCCAAAGCCCATTAATCCCTTTTCGGCATTTCGGGACCCAGGAGGTTGAAGGACAAAGGACCATCTGCCACTGGAATCGCGAAAGCACAAATTCCTAAATCCCAAAAGGAGGAACGTGGTCAGGGATAGATTTCATCATTTCGAGGTTCGGGTGTTCGAGAGACCAGGAGTCAGGAAACGTGGAGTCCCGGCTCACGAAATCGCGAAACCCTGAAACACGAAAAGGAGGCATGCGCAGGTTTTCTCAAGACCTGTGCTAGAGGATGAAGGGACCTGTGGATTCGTCCAAAGGGTTCCAGCAAGAGCCCGAAGGGCCATTTCGGCTCAGGGAAGAGAACGATCCAAAGATCGGGAGGTCGTAGAATCCTGCTGAGGTAGGGGGTCTACATCAGATCTGTGTCAGAGATAGTAGAATGAGGCATGCCATGAATTTTGAATATATTATCCATGAAACCTTAAGCCATTGTGGATGCGGTGAAGGGATGTTGAAGAGCACAGAAATGATCATATTTGGAAAGACAATCAACCACCACCATGATGACTGAATTATTTCTAGATTTAGGTAGGCCCACAATGAAATCCATAGAAATATCCCGCCAAATAGAAAGGCGAGTGTGCCTGGTGCTTTGATTGTTTCTCCATTTTTGTGTTAACATAAATCACATTCATCCAGAAAGGTGCAGATGACATGTTTCATACCATCCCAGAAAAAAGAACATTTGACCCTTTCATAGGTTTTGGTAAACCCTGAATGCCCAGCTGTGGATGAAGCATGAAGCTCTGAAAGCACCGTGGATTTAAGTTGTGACTATTTGATTAAATATAGACAACCTTTGTAGTGAATCTCATTATTATTCCAAGAGTACCCTAGAGAAGCTGGAGAATGTTCTTGCAATTTTTGGATCAGGCGAGAAATTGTGCGGTCTTGCAACCATTCTTGGCGAACAGCTTGAAGCCAATTTGGTACAATGAAGGAGAGGGAAAAGAGGGACCATTTTTTTTCATACTTTAAGGAAAGAGAATCAGTGACCACATTTTATTTTCCTTTCTTGTAAATGATCTCATAATCATATTCAAATAGCTTGGTTACCCATTTTTGTTGCTCTAGGGATGAAATTCTTTTTTCCAGAAAATACTTGAGGCTCCAGTGATCATTTTTAATATGGAAGTGTTTCCCCAATAGATAAGGACACCATAGATCCACATCATGTAGAATAGCCAACATTTCCTTTTCATAGATTGATTGGAAAAAATGTCTATCTGGAATTTCTTTTCTAGTGAAGGAAAAAGGCCTGCCATCTTGCATGAAGACTACCCCAATTCCTTTTCCTGAAGCATCACACTCCAAGATAAAATTTGTGGAGAAGTATACAAGTTCCAAGACAAGTGTCATGCACAAAGACTCTTTCAAGGAGTGGAAGGATTGATCAGCTGTTGGAGTCCAGGTGAAGGCATTATTTTTAAGGATATCAATGAGAGGTGCTTCAATTTTTTCATAATTCTTTGAAAACTTGCGATAATAACCTGTTAAACACAGAAAACCACGCAAAATATTAAGAGTTTTAGGATGAGGCCAATATTGCATAGAATCAATTTTATTAGGATCCACCCTTACACCATCCTTGCCAACAATATGACCCAGGTACTCCACTTCTGAGGCTCCGAAGGCAGATTTAGGTTGTTTGTGGAAAAATTGGTGCTGAGAGAGTAGATGGAGAACTTGATCCACATGGGTGAGATGGGATGTCCAATTTTTACTATAGATCAGAATATAATCAAAGAAAGATAAGAAAAAATGACGGAGAAAAGGACGAAAGACATGATTCATGAGATTTTGTAAAGTGGAGGGGGAATTACACAGGAAAAATAGCATGACCAAGAACTCATAGTGACCCTCATGAGTTCTAAAGGCAGCCTTCGGAATGTCTTATTCTTTCATACGTATCTGCTGGTAGCCAGAATGAATATCAAGTTTAGTAAAGTACTGAGCACCGCTCAATTCATCCAAGAGATCAACAATGACATGAATGGGAAACTTTTCTTTTATGGTGAGTTTATTGAGGGAATAAAATTTTGGACACATGCTCCAAGTACCTTCTTTCTTGAGTACCATGACTACAGGAGAAGAATAGGGGTTGGTACTATGACGGATAACACCCGCTTCGAGAAATTCTTGAACGATTTTCTCAATTTCATTCTTCTTGGAAAAGGTATGACAATAAGGGAGAACATTGGGAGGAACACTGCCCGAGACAAGAGGAATGGAATGATCATGAACATAATGGGAAGGGGGAAGTCCCTGGGGAGTGAAAAAAATATCTTGGTGTTTGGATATTATAGATTGGAGTTCAGGATGCACGAAGGGCGTCTCAACTAATTTAATGGAATGGAGTTGGGAAATAATACCTGAATGACCTTTTTTTAGAATCTTTTCCATTCGATGGGAATTGATGATCTCAGGGGAGACTGTTGTGATTCCTTGGAAATGATAATGTTGTCCCTCCTGTTGGAATTGCATGGTTAATTCCTTAAAATCCATGAGAATGGGGCCCAAAGTGTGTAACCATTCAACATCGAGCACAATGTCACAACCGCCCATGTCGATAGAAAACATATGAGATTTCAAGTGGTATTGCCCAATTTGTAGGCGTACATTTTCACAATGCCCACCACATTTCATGGAATCTCCATTAGCTATCATCATTTCAAAATTGTTGATGGCACAAATATAGCAATTGATTTCTTGGTCAATGTGGCAGTGAATAAAATTATGGGTGCTTCTATTATCAACAAGGATAATGACTTTCATATGCTTAATATATCCAATTATCTTAAGGATTTGGGGAGCAGAGAAGCCATTGAGGGCATGTAGTGAAATCAATGGTTCAATTTTGGGTGGGTCAGCAGGCGGAGTAGTACCATCTGGAGGACGTAGCTCTTCAACTAGGGGAACTTCAGCTTCCTCTTCAGCAACATCCTCTAAAATGGCCATAAAAATATTTTGTTCCTTACACTAGTGTCTAGGAAAATATTTTTCATCACAATTATAGAAAATACCCTTGAGTCGACGTTCAACCATTTCTTCCTAAGTTAATTTATGGACCTTCATAGGAGTGGAAGGGGGGTAGGATTGGTGGGTCGAGGGCGAGGAAGAAAAGAGGGTTTTGGGTTCTGGAAAAAAACAACCTGGTGTGCATCTTTGGCACATTTAGTAGCTTCCAACCAAGTCTGAGGGAGAGCCATGAGGACCTGGGCTTGGATTTCATCCTTTAGGCCACTGATAAAGAAATCTAGGAAGAAAGCATCTATCATGCCCTCCATTCTGAAGGCCAAGTGATCAAAGGTCGTTATAACGTATTCCATTGTGTTGGACTATTTCAACTTGGTCAAATGGCCTAAATAGTGGGTGTCAGTGTCAAAGCATTCATAGAGATATGCAACAAACTGGGTCCATGCAACATACCCCTGGTGTGGATTTTTATGCCATTGCCACTATTTCCATATTTTAGGATCCATATAGAGAAAAACATAAATAATTTTTTCCAACTCATCAGTAATACCATGAAAAGAAAAATAATTCTCCATTTGAGTGACCCAACCTATGGGACCTGAGCCATCAAATTTATTGACCTCAACTCTGGGAAGACGGGGGTCACAATGAAAGGAGTTGGAT
Organism: Picea engelmannii; assembly: GCA_009831015.1. NCBI lineage: Eukaryota > Viridiplantae > Streptophyta > Pinopsida > Pinales > Pinaceae > Picea > Picea engelmannii. The sequence continues at coordinate 229,344 of ML792599.1, forward strand.
TGAAAGACCATAGAATGGGAGGAGTCAGCACCATCTAAGTGGGGCGGTTGTTTCGATGAGGAAGGGACCTGGGAGTAGTTCAACAAATGGTTGACAAAAGATTTGAGGGTGTCAAATTCGCCTATGAATTTGGCATCCATGGAGTCAATATTTTTTTGGACTTGGTCCTGAAATTGTGAAAATATGGAATTGATGGAAGCAATATCAAAAGTCGCATGCTAGATGTTCACCTTGTTCTAGTTGATGGTGTTGGAATATTCACCAATACTGAGAGGGGGGGTGAATCAATATTGGGCACTTTTTACCATTTTTTAATCACAACTTGTAAACATTACATTATCAACCACTTATCGCTTATACATTCAAGATATTTTTGCATTTAGTATATCATAAACATACAACCACATATACACAATACACCAGAATTTTACGTGGAAACCCAAATGGGAGAAAACCACAAAACACTTTTTAATATATGTCTCAAGATTACAATCACGAAAGCACCAACTTCCAAACTTCTCCAGAACCAATTGGAATGAGGCACCAACCCCCTAGTTTACAGGATCCAACCGGAAGGAAGCTACAACTCCCTAAATTCTCCAGCTCCAACCCCTTTATTTATAGGCTCCAACCTGAAGGAAGCTACAACTCCCTGTATTCTCCAGCTCCAACTAGAAGGAGGCTCCAACCCCCTAGTTTACAAGCTCCAACCCAAAGGAAGCTCTAACTCCTTGTATTCTCCAATGCCAACTGGAAGGAGGCTCCAACCCAAAGGAAGCTCTAACTCCTTGTATTCTCCAATGCCAACTGGAAGGAGGCTCCAACCCCCTTTCCTTTCCCCTTCCTTCCCCCCTGAAATATAAATGGAGACTAAACCTGTCATTGTTACTTTCATTGATACGGATACATCATCGTCATCAAAATCGGTCATTGATACTAATACATCGTCATCAAAACTTGTCATTGTTACTGTCATTAATATTGATACATAATCGTCAAAATTGATACATCATCATCATCAAAACTAGTTCAACCAAATAAAGCTTATGCCAAGATCATCAAGAACATCTCCCAAAACATATGCCAAATATCACCAAGATGTGCAATAAACCATGTGCCAAAATATGCCTCAAGCATCTGCCAAAATATCTATGATATGCCTCAAACATGTACCAAAGACATGCCTCAATACTGTATCAAACATCCAAGATATGTCTCAAACAATGTGCCAAGCATGTGTCAAAATATGCCGCAAGAATGTACCAAAATATATAAGATGTGAAACAAGCATAAGCCATGATCTCAAAGATGTCCCTTAAATCATATGCCCAAAATTACCAAGTTATGCCTCTAGCCATGTTCCAAATACCTCCAAGATATGAATCAAACATTATACCAAAACTCTCTAAGATATAACCATCAAAACATACATAAAGACATACCTTTAATCATGTAAGAACCTGATGCATAAGATCTCAGACCATCAGACCATCCTCATCTTTCAACATAAATAAGATATCTCCTTATTCAACATTTCCTTCAACCTCGTTGGACAAAACTAGGAAACTTGTAGGGCCTCACATGATGAGTCTTGTGCATCCTACGGGGTCCTCACTGGACACCCTATACCTGACCCGCAAGGATTTGATCAAATAGGGATTTTTAGAAACTCTTCTCCCATTTGTAGCTCCAAGACTTCTCCTTTGCACAACTCCGCTACTTTAGTTTTGCTAAGAGATCACATACTTTCTTACTTTCTTAATTGCTTACTTGGTTTATCAAATGAGAGGCTTCTTGATGTGTATTTATACTGTTCCAAGTAACTATTTTACTTAACTTTAGGGTCCACCTGTAACTTCTTATTTGCAACAACTTTTCTTCTTTTCCTGATTTTGGGGCTGACTTATAACTTCTTGTTGCAATCGTTTAGGGGCTTCTTAACCATACTTTGGGGCTTCATCTTTAAGAGGGCATAAATTCTCAATCGTGAGGAACCACGTGGCATACCACCTATAGATAGAAACAACATGACGAGGACTATCCATTTATGAGGATTTTCCATACATTTGTAATGTTTGTCATGTTCTTTATCTTCAAACAACTTTGAGCTTCATGACCACACCTATGGGGCTTCCTAACCACTTAACCATTTAACCATATTTCCAAGGCTTCTTGTAGCCTTCTTCAAAGCATCTTCCTGTGAGGCCCATGCTTAAAGCTACACCATAAGGGGACCACTTTGGATACTTCTTCAAATACACCCATCACTTCTAGAGGCTTTCAAACTTGCTTTGAGGATTCTTCTAGGGTTGAAATTAATGACAACCAATTTTCCAACAAATGGCAGCTTGCAGGTCTTGGTTGCAAGTGTTGGCCATTTTGATAGGAGGGGTGCATGTAAGGGGAAATGGGTGGGTGGGCCCACAGAAAAGAAATACTTATAAGTGATAAGTACCATGACGATCAGGGTTGCTATTGCACAAGTTGTAGGTTGGGAAAATCCCGACCCAACCACAAAATGGTGATAACTAAGAGAACACCTACCCATTGTCACCTTAGGTAGGTATTCTCGTCACTTTATAGATGAATCAATCACCTCAAGGGGGGAATCTTGGTGACCCTGGGGGAAATGATATGGAAAGTGAAGAGATGAAGGATAGTACCCCTATAGGTCAATGGTGGAAGGTGAAAAGGGCTTGAAAAGAGACTTGTATATGGTATAATACATGCCACAATGTAGTATACTTTTGAAGTGGTGATTGTACCTGCCCGAGACACTAGGAAAATGAAGATACAATCCCAATATTATATTGGACAATCAAGTTAATCTTGTTGTCCCTAATTGCAGCGATAAACGGTAATATATAACAGCAATAAAGTGATAATGAGAGCTGCAAATAAATATGTTAAAATACTATTTAAGATTGAAAGAGACAAACTAGCAATGACTAGTTAGCTCAAGTATGAAACAACAAGAATTTAGCATGAAACAAGGTTGACTTGAAATAGTATTGCGGAGATATAATGGTAACCTTATGGCTGTATCAAACAACTTGTTATATCAAATAAATTAGCCACAAAAAATCACAATTAATCCACCCAAAATATGCGCTAGGCCCAGTAGATTGTAGAGGTAAATTATTAGCAACTCTTGATGGTTGAATAGTGAGCTATTCAAGAAAGTGTTTAGGTTTTTCTACAGCACTATTGGTTGTAGAATTAAACTTATTACAGAAGAAAATTTCTTGGATAAAATAGGACGCCCTTAGGACACAAGAATGCTTATAACATGTAGAATAAATTCCAACTTGAACAATTCCAATATCTCATAGTTCTATGTATCCCAATGCAATGATTTATTTCTCTAATGCAAGAGATTAGCGCCTTTAACTATTGAGTTATTGAGTCTTTAAAAGATAAAGATCTAGTTGTTTTACCTCCTTGGGGGTGTAAGCCCTTTTACTCCCCAAGTTAAGCAAAACTAGCTAAGGAAAACCCTAGGAGGGTGTAAACCCTTTTACTCCTCCTAGTATTCCTTGTGCAACAACTTATTTCAACACAAAATGATAGCCTTGGTGGGGTTGTATGCGCTTATACTCCCCAAGAAGATTAGAAAATTAGACGTGTAACCAAGAAAGAACAACAAAATGGATTCCTTACCTAGTGTAAGCATAAACAAGATAAACTCTTTCTTAAACTAAGAAATATCCACCATAAAGCAAGAAAAGTACTCCAAGAGAGATAGTGAATCATGTCTTCCACCAATAGCAAATATAAACCATAGCAAGAGAATGCAACCCAAATATATGAAGAGAATTTCCCAAGAACGATGCAAATTCAGTCGAGTATCCTTCTCCACATGGGAGAGCTTTATCAAAATGAGATACAAATGATCTTAATTTATACAAAATGTATTAAACATAGTTTGTCCATATAATTTAGGGTAAAACAAAAGATAAGGGGTCAACATCCCCAATATTTACCCTTTACAAAATAATATTATTTAATTCATACTTTTGCCCATGAAAGAAACCCTAAAACATGACATCACCCTCCTTTTGAGCAACCTTTGGCACTTTTTAGCAAGTCGATTGAGGTTGGATAAGGGATGTTGGGTTTTCAAAATCCATATTACAAGGTGCTAGGACCTTTCTCCAATAAATCAAGGTGCCACTCCTCATCAAAGTGCCAAGTGTCACCTCACCACTACATCATATCCCATGTGCGACGTCAAGCTCAAATAAAGTGAGGTTTTACCTCCTTCAAGTAAAACATTTGGGTGGAAGGGGCTAGGTTAGTTCCTCCATGATGTCATGTAAGCCTCCAAAGGCATGTCTTCATGATCCGACATGTAGGTTCTTTGCATCCAACCTGTGGGCTTCAAGCCCCATGGAAGCTCAAGCTAGGCTTGCTCCTCCAAAATTGTCCAACAGTTGGGTCCTGTAAATACAAATGGATACGCCCTCCAAGGATATCAAGTCAAAGAATGATTAAATAAAATCAATAAAATATCCATCTAAGTAAGTACATCCAAACCATCTCATCAAAATAAACTAATTCTCAAAGACCCTATGCAATTTTCCAACTTTAGGTGTGGGAGGGTTGACAAAACGACCTATTGGGTGAATTGTTCCTAAAGTTTAGGGGTATTTCCCAAGGGGAGCTTCTTCTAATTCATGTGGATGAGGTTTCATTGATGAAGGGAAGACTTCTCGGCATGGGGTTCATGACATACAAGGGGTTTTTGTGTCTCACTTATGGGTGCCTTTGTAGAAAGTGCACCTTCATTTTCAATGCATCATTTTTCCAATCCCATTCATTTCCATTAATTAATTAAGGTCCAAACATTGGGTACTCCCTAGGTGAATCGATTATTTTGGGGGGCAGTACAGAAGTGTCACTTGAAGGGAGAAGTACACATAGTTCCATGGGGGCATAGTCTAGCTTGTAATGCACATTTTGTAAATCCCTCAATCAAGTGGGACATTTATGTTATGTGTTTTCTTTTGCATGTCTTTGATTTTTTAGGAGAAGATTTTCTTTTCTCTCAAGACCTCTTTGGGCAAGCATCTAGAAGGTTCATAATCAAAATTTTATCTTTTTCCAGCTACAAGCCTCTGGGCCTTCAACCCTTTCTTCCCATGAAGTGAAGGAAAACCCCTTCTTGGATTAGTACACCCGAAAAAAACAAAAGGTGAGGAGATGAGGGGATGAAGTGTGGAAAGTGATAAGTATGGTTGGAAATGGCATGATGACTTGTCCAAAGGACCTCCCAGTAGCATACCTATCCCTAAGGGTGACCCACTTACTAGGGCGCAATGTCAACCACCAAGGTGAAACAGGGCAAAGAGCATATTGTCCAATAAGATCTCACATAATCAAAAGAAGTAATAGATGTAACAAACTCAAATGCCTCAAATATTGAAATGACACTCACCATAATACTTGACTTATACCTCATGGAGCAAGACCCAATGTCTTCCAAAGGTCAGTTGATGTGGTGGATATCATCATGATCAACCTAGAGCTGTAATGGTGAGGTCGGTATCTGTGTGTGCAAGTGGACACTGTTGGTTAGGTTGTCTCTTGGTACTCCATGTCTGCAATGTGAGGGACTTGATACATCATCTCCTTAGTTATCCCACAAAATGGGGATAACATATGGCTCCTACTTGGGAACATGTGACCGTCATAGAGTGCATGAGAACCGCAACATCTCCTGGTAGACTTGTGCCTACACTGAAACAAAACACTGTAAAATCTAGGGTGGTTCTATCACCCTTCATCCATATACATCAAAACCAAAAATGAAACTAATCTAGAAAACAGAATTTTAGCATTTTTTCAAAATTTTCTAAACTAAACATGAAATCAATATGCAGGTAGAGAAAAATGCAATATGAAATGCATCTAAACTAACATGATCAATCAATATGAAAATGCAAAGAAATCAAGATGTTCTGCCTACTTACCTGGGTCCTGGGGCCCTGAAGATCAAGTGATAGGTTATGTCAGGTGAAGACATACAACCAGTGCAACCAGTTGATCATCCCATCAAAGTCTCTCCCCTTGTGCTTAATTATGTAAAACAACAAATATAAGTCAATCATGTATTGATCATGAGAATACATAGATATATAATCATGAAATGAAATGAAACTCATGGATATGGGTGGGAGGGAGGAAATCTTGTTGGAAAGAATATCTGCAACTTTGATCATCCAATGAATCCTTCCTGAAGTGATAGCCACAAGCTCAATCAACCCATCTCTAAAGAGGACTATCATCTATAGATGACGGTTTATCTACATTCACACACAAAGATCCACTGATTTTCGATGACTGAGAGGAGATGAGAAACTGAAAGAAGATTGCATGGCTTCCTAGAGAAGAAGATAAGAGGTAAGGGATAACCTCATGTCTAGAGAAAAACTTCTCCCTCAGACTTAGGAAACGTTTTTTCTTTATCTGAAAATCCCCACCAAAAGTCTCAATATGAAAGTACTTATGTTTGGTAGTGTGGACCTTGGATTTCCCCGAGTTGGCCACGACCCGATGTCTATCAAAGTTTAAGCACAATGGTTGAAAATACTCACAGAAAAAATCTGCATCTCAACTCCCAAGGGATGGCCGAAAATCATCATGAAAATGATGTGTCGGGTCATCCTCGAATCGAAGGAACAAATCTATTATCATATCATCAACAATATTCCAAACATATAAATCATACACACATGAAGACCAGTCCTCTAAATATGACACCTCAACCCCCTCTGCTTGAGAGATACCCTCAATGTCATAAATGGGGTCTCCATCAAAAATGACGCAACCAACATCCCATCTATATCTCCCAGTTTGTATGAACATGTCTATATGATCATCAACCAAATCCAAGGGTTCTTTCATAAAACCATCAACATGACTGAAAATAACCATCTCTTTGTCTTTGTGTTCAGGAAGGATAGAGGCTAGGGAGGCTTCAATTGGATCATCATTTTCTTCATCATTGAGATTAATTGCTTCTTCAAATTCATGCACAGGAGGAAAGAAAGGGTGGACAACCTCACCTTCATCAAGCAGGAGGAAAGAAAGGGTGGACAACCTCACCTTCATCAAGCAGGAGAAAATATAATAATGTCTCTACATGTTGTGATTCGTTATAATTCTTCTTTATTTTTATGTACATGCCCCTCCATCCTCTTTTCATCACAAGGGGATTGATCCTTAGTGCAGGATGCTTTGTTTTCCAAAAAGGATTTGTTGCATCCAAGAGTTCCTCTGATACCTCTCCATTTCTATCAAAATGAGATAAAAATTATCTTTATTTATACAAAATGTCTTAAACACGGTTTTTCCACACAATTTAGGGTAAACCACAACATAAAGAGTCAATATCCCTAATCTTTCCCCTTTACAAAATAATATTATTTAATTCATACTTTTGCACATGAAAGAAACCCTAAAACATGATGTCACCCTCTTGTTAGGCAACCTTAGGCACTTTTTAGCAAGTTGTTGAGGTTGGAGAAGGGACGTTGGGTTTTCAAAAGCCATCTTCCAAGGTGTTAGGACCTTTCTCCACTAAATTAAGGTGCCACTCCTCATCGAAGTGCCAAGTGTCACCTCACCACCCCATCCTATCCCATGTGTGACGTCAAGCTCAAAGAAAGTGACGTTTTATCTCCTTCAAGCAAAAAGTTTGGGTGGTGGGGGCTAGGTTAGGTCCTCCATGATTTCATGTAAGCCTCCAAATCCATGCCTTCGTGATCTAACATGTGGGCCCTTGGCATCCGACCTGTGGGCTTCAAGCCCCATGGAAGCCCAACCTAATCTTTCTCCTCCAAAACTTTCCACCAGTTGGGTATTATAAAGACAAATGGATACGCCCTCCAAGGATCTCAAGTCAAAGCATCATGATGAGTAAATAAAATCAATAAAATATCCATCTAAGTACATCTAAACCACCTCATCAAAATAAACTAATTCTCAAAGACCCTATGCAATTTTCCAAGTTTAGGTATGGGAGGGTTGGAAAAACGACCAAGTGGGTGAATCGTTCCTAAAGTTTAGGGGTGTTTCCTGAGGGGACATTCTTCTAAGTAATGTGGATGAGGTTTCATGGATGAAGGGAAGACTTCTGGGCATGGGTTTCATGACATACAAGGGCTTGTAGTGTCTCACTTATGGGTGCCTTTGTAGAGGGTGTGTTGCACCTTCATTTTCAATGCATCCTTTTTCCAAGCCCATTCATTGCCATTAATTAATTAAGGTCCAAACACCGGGTACTCCCTGGGGTGAATTGATTATATTGGGGGTCAATACTAAAGTGTCTCTTGCAGGTATAAGTACACATAGTTCCATGGGGGTATAGTCTATCTTGTAATGCACTTTGTGTAAATCCATCAATCAAGTGGGACATTTATGTTATGTGTCTGTTTTCGCAGGTCTTTGATTTTTTAGGAGAAGATTTTCATTTCTCTCAAGACCTCTTTGGGAAAGCATCTGGAAGGTTCATAATCATGATTTTATCTTTTACCGGCTACAAGCCTCTGGGCCTTCAACCCCTTCTTCCCATGAAGTGAGGGACAACCCCTTCTTAGATCATTACTCCCGAAAAACCCAAAAGGTGAGGAGATGAGGGGATGAAGTGTGGAAAGTGACAAGTATGGTCAGGAATGGCACGATGACTCATCCAAAGGACCTCCCAGTAGCATACCTGTCCATAAGGGTGACCCACTTACTAGGGCGCAATGTCAACCACCAAGGTGAAACAGGGAAAAAAGAATAATGTGTGAGCATATGTTACATAATCAAAAGCAGTAATAGATGTAACAAACTCAAATGCCTCAAATATTGAAATGACACTCACCATAATACCTTACTTGTACCTCATGGAGAAACACCCAATGTCTTATGGAGTCCATTTGATGTGGTGGATACCATCATGATCAACCTGGAGTTGTAGTGGTGAGGTGGGCCCATGTTTGTGCCCATGGACTTTGTTGATCAAGCTATCTCTTGGTACTCCATGTCTGCAACTACTAGAGGGAAAATACCCCTACAACTATACCAGGGTTCTAAGTATAGATAGAGCAATGACTCCCTTAAAATTCAATCTAATTTATACACTACCCCAAACATTCCAAAATCGATGAACAGAAAGCAATGAAAGAGTAAGTCAAAAACTGTACCTTTAATCCAATGTTTGGTGTTGACCTCTTCAAGCTTCGTAGCTCCCAAGGCTGCAAGTCTCCTCCCAAAGCTACCTGCATCCACAACTAGGAAAACAATGCTGCATACATACTATTTATATTCATCAATTAGGGTTACATATAAATTTTTATGTATAAATCAAAGAAAATACATAAAAACATCATTTGGGACACGGAAAATGAGATTCTTTTATTCAGTATTCAAAGATTGGAGATTACAACCTTTGCAGGTCGACACTTCACGAACCTGGTTCGGGCTCCTCTTGAAAATTCTCCAAGTACACCTCCTAAATTCCTTATCTCACAATCAGCTTGGTCTCTTCAAGGGAAGGGAAGGAATTGTGTGGGAGAAAAGGGGCTAGATTGGGAATGTCGAGGCGGGAACTCAAGAAAGGGTCTAAATACTTGGGCAAGGAAGGAAAATGATTTGAGAATATTTTCACCGTTCTAATTCTTGATTGTGGAATGAGACCCAAAGACCTCCTTTTATATGAAAAAAGGATAGTTATTTGGTTTAGGGATGGGCTATAGCAGGTGAATTGGTTGGGAAACCTCCAATAACCCGTAAATTCCACCGAATTCCTTGCAACTTTTTAATTTTTGCAACTTTTGGAGGTATACACAAGATTTTTAGTGTGCAATAAGCGTATGTACGTGGGATTTCTAGCATGCAACAAGCATATGTACGTAGGCAGTAGTGAAATAGGACGCGTTCATGCTCCAAAAAATGGTTTTTTAGATAGATTTCCTCAGCAGTGAATTGGTAAATTATGCAAGTAGGAAGGCCAATGCCATGTATGCATGAGTAGGTCATTTTAGGGCTATAAAATATGCCCCCTAATGTATGAGTTCAAAAGAGTAACTGATGGCAAAACTACATTACAATATATTTACCAATGAGAATGCATGAACTAGAGTGAGTCGGGGACCAGAGTTCGGGAGGTGCCATCTATGAAACAACAATTATCTCTCTGAGGCGGGCATACCCATGCTCGGGACAAACTAAATCATGGCTTCCAATAAAATACACTGCAGATCCATGTCATATATAAAGTGTAGTTGCGAGCAATATACAGCGGATCTACATCTCAAAATTAGTCAAAGATGTACAAGTACAATATGTATCTTCAAGAAGCCAGTGACGCCTGCGGCTGGAGATGAGAACTTCATAGCTCGAGAAAAAACTTCAAGATCTTCAAAACTCAGGTAGGATTACAATGGGAGTGTAAGCCTCACTACTCTGAGGTCTTCGACGGACCATCAGGAAAAGACTAGACGATCTTGATGATCAGGCAGAGAACTTCGTGGATTTTGAATCTAGATTTAACTGGACTCTCGGGATGGATGAATCATGAAAGTCAAGAGACAAACTGAAAAAAGGCCGACTCAGGTTGGGTAAAATTCCCTTGGACAAAAGCAATAAATATGATCAGACTCAAGCAGCATAACATTGACATAAGTTTGTGATGCAGGAGGCACTGCAAACTCTCCATATGTTTGGAAGAGTAACCAAATGGAGGAGGACACAACTCTATGTAGTGAGAAAAGCTTCCTAAGGTCATACTAGATCCCAATGCTTGATGAACAAATGGAAGGATGTGCTTTGTCCAAGGGAGACTATATTTGTTGCGAAAAAAGAAGGTATATTTCTTGTCCCCACTTTTTGGAATATTTGATTTTTTTGTCTTTTTCAATTTTTAAATGAGCTTGAAAAAGAATAAAATAATGTTATGTTACAAAGGAGGAACGAGTGTCACAATAAAGAAAACTGGTTCCAAGTGCATGGAACACACGGATGCTCAAGGAAAGGACACATGTGCAGGATAAGGACACTCGGGGAAACATCCTCCATGGGTCAAGGTGTCAGATCGTAGAGGAAACAAGTGTTGTAAGGATTGCATATAAGGAATGTTTTAGAGGTTCAATTCAGAGCAACATGAAGTTGTCATTAGACCAAAGACGCAAAGATGAGACCCGCAATGCGATTAAGCATGACACAACAAGACTCCTTCCATGTAAATTTTACAAGCCCGGAGAAGGAAAGCTCGGTGGTTTGTTCACGTTTATAGAGTCTGGAAAAATGAAAAAAGAAGACTCCAGGGAGTACCTTTTCCCAATTAGTCCAATCGGCTCGAAAAAGGGTTAAACTTGCACTGAAAAGACATCTCTTCAAAACCGCTTTAACGAGTATGACAGAGACGAGATCACTCGACAATCTTTTCAATTTTAAGGAGTCTCAAAAGAGATTAATTATGGACTCAAATCCTTTTTATGAGTTTAGTTTCCCTAGCCCGAAAAGGTATAAAAGTAACTAGGGAGAACTCTCATGGCGAGATGAATCTCCTGAGGCGTACCTTTTTCCGCAATAATCTACTGGGTGGAAAAAGGATTAAACTCATGCCAAGTAGATGTTCTTCTGGACCAATTTAATGAGTGTGAAGGAACAAGATCATTGGGCGATCTTTTCATATTTAGGGAGTCTGAAAAGGGCTTAACTATGGACTCCGGGGGGGTTCCTTTTTCGTAAGTAATCTCCAAGGCCCGAAAAGGTGATAAACCAAAACCAAGGAGAATGTTCATTTTTCAAAAATTTAGTCCCTTAGGCCCGAAAAAGGGTTAAACTTACGCCTGAGAATACTCTTCTAGCGAACTGAAGTTCCTAGAGCATACCTTTATTTGTAAAATTATCCATACGAACCGAAAAGGGGTAAACTACCATCAGACAGATGTGCCTTCAAATTTGAGTTTGGTGAGCGTGAAGGGCAACAAGATCGCTCGACAATCTTTTCAATTTTAGGGAGTCTGAAAAGGGCTTAAAGAAGACTCCAGGGGGGGCTAATTTTCTCAAGTAATTCAGACGAGATCGAAAAGAATAAATACAGTCTCGTTGGATGTTGCTTTCAAATTTTAAAGCAAGCTTGAAAGACAACAAAGCGTGCTCATTAGGGAGTCTAGAAGGTAAGGTCAAGAATGATGATTAGCAAGAAGAATTAAGGTTCAACATGTAATCATGACGGGACTAATCAAGGACTCCCAAGCCTATACTCAGAACTAACAGCATGGATGCCAAAATGAAGCAAAGGATCTGCCTAGGGCATCCATGTAGAGGTAGGCTCTACCAGCTAATTATGACAATTCTAAATCAACAAAGAAGGTTATGTGTCGCACTTCGGTGGGGTCAATCCTATGGCAAAGTGGAAAAGACAATGAGATGTAGAAAATGGGAATGAAATCCTAACTTATATGCAAAAGTTGGAAAAAAATAATTTTACCACGGGATGACGAAAATGTAACCAATCCAAAAAATAAACACCAAACCGAAAGGAGAAAAGTACGGGAACGACTAATAGATAACTCAAAAGCGAACTTGAGTAGCCACCAAGCAAGGAAAAGTGAAAAGGGGGACTAAAAAGGGGTAAAAAGGGCCAAAAAAGTCTATAAATAGAAGTGGAAAGCTCATTTTCACCATTGCAAATTGGAAATTAATAAAAAGGTCAAAAAAACCCTTCTTCAAAAGAGCGAATTTTGGAAGCTACGGTGGAAGAAACACCCTCCTACTTGGACCAAGTAAGTACAACAAACTTCCTCTTGCATTTCAATTCTTCCCTTTTAAGTTAGTTTTAAGTTTGGGATGGGTGTGCCCTTGTAAAAGGGTCGCGTCTGCGTGTACACCCATTGTCCAAGGCCATCCCGCATATGTACACGGGTAGAATAATAAACAGCCTGAGTACATATGCGATTTTGTAGTAAACAACCCGTGTACACCTCCCTTTGTATTGAAAAAATAAAAATAAAAACAAGTATTAACTCCTCTCCCATTTTTATGTGGCAGGATGTATGTTCACTATAGGGAGTGAGAGCATGAGGAGCTAGATATATTGGTCGAGGAGGACCCTATAGCTATCACCACACTCAAACAATGTGGTCTATGGAAATTCTTCCAGTGTCCGTTTATGAGGGAAAAACTGAGGTTTCTTAACGCTCTTGTGGAGTATTGGTATCTTGATGCAGAATATTTCATGTTGGAGGGTCAATCACTGACCCCGACTACAAAGGATATCTATTTCCTGACCGACCTCTCCAGAAGAGGGGAACCGGTCAACTTGAGGACCTTTCCTCTGGGGTCGTTCAACATAGAAGAATATATCAACATGTATTGTGAGGATAGTATTGAGAAAGTGAATTCTCAAGTCCCGATTCACAAGATCACCAGACTCTCTCTACGAGTGATCCTACTTCTGATCGGGAGGATTACTGGATCCGCGACACTCCATCAGCCATCACACGCACATATGCACTATGCAATTCAGTGTTTGGAGGCAACAATATTTGACTGGAGTACCACCATGATTGTATGCATGAAGAGATAGCTCATAGAGTGTCGTAGGCGTACCAACAAGAACTTCAGGTTTGGTACCATCTTATGCTCCTTCTTCTTCAAGAGGGTGTCAAGTCTTAGTCCCAGAGAGACAATATGGGGGCATGTAGCCTCCTTCCCAGCAGTGAGTAGGTGGGAAGCTTTACTACCCAGACAGGGTGGAGGGAGGACTATAGAGGCCTTCGACGACAATTTTTTTGACTGGTAAACATGTCAGATCCCAGTTATCGAGGATTATCCCTATGTAGGGATAATATTCCTCAGAGATCCATACATTCCTGTGCCCCCCAGCGAAGAGCGTGGCGAGATAGGTAACATATATTTTTGAAGTTTATTAAATTTTTAATTTTCATATATATCCTTTTTATGTGTGTGTACAGTACTAACTTGTGAATTTGTTATGTACAGACATGGGACATGTTCGATCGACAGACTTCGCTAGGAATCAGCATCATCCTCGACTCGAGGTAGGACCATCAACAGCAGGAGGACCAGCAGTTGCGGGAGGGCCCTTGGCCGGAGAGGTTGATAGAGTCTTATGACAAGTGGAGCGGAATCTCACTACTTTCACTCATGTCGTTCCTATAGCTGAGATCGAGGGTCTCCCCCCGACTATGCAACCACATGTAATAGGGGTGCCTCAGACTTGGGTCCAGCTATTTCAACGTCTTGTGAATGTCGTCATTCACTACAGCAGGGCCAATAGGCCTAGAACTTAGATAGCATCAGACCATTTATGTGCCGAGGGAATTTTTTGTACTATATTTTTTGAGGGCGTAAGCCCAACAATGTAGACCGATGAATTTTTAGGCTTTCATGCCCACTTTTTTACTCATAACACTATTTTTTTGGACATATATATATACATCTTTCTTGCTTTATGGATAACATTTTTTACAAATGTATTTACATGTGTATGTGTGTGCTTTTTCTTTTTATATGTGAGCAACATGCCAATCTAAAACTTGATTAGCTAGAGTATCTGTTAAATGATTAGATCTCCTAGGAACATGGATATATGTAATGTAATCAAAATATCGTTCTAAGAGACGTACCCTAAGAAATCTTCAATGAAGATTGGGATCATAAATGTGGTAAACTCCATTTAACTGGGACACAACCAGCTGAGCATCTAGGTAAAACCGAAGGCGAGAAATGTCATGTGACAAAGAATCACATAGAAATTCTATCATTGGGTTGTACTCAGAAACATTATTGGTCATGTTGTCTAGACAAATACCTCTGGAAGATAACAACTAGCCTCCAGGTGTGAAAATCACCCAAGTTGCAGAAGCAAGCCTCCGAGTGTGTCGGATAGCGTCGTTTGTGAACCCAAAGTAAACCTCTGATTCACTTGACATTTGTCACAGTGAAAAAGAATACATAAATAACTACACGTCCACAAGACAAAAAGACAAAAAATGTATAAGAGACTATATATACAAGAAGCCACCTAGGTGATGAACCTAAGAGTAGTACTTCTTAAGGTCGAGCCCATTTCTAGGCTCCACTAAATCATTCCCTCAAAATCAACCAGACAATAAGCACCCTTCTCTAAGACCTCTTTCACAATGAAAGGTTTGAACCACATGGTTTTGAACTTTCCTTCCCCTAGGGGATCTTTGTCTTGATCATAGACCATGACAAGATTACCTTCAGAGAAAATTCGAGGGAGAACGGACCGATCATACTGACACTTGACTTGTTTCTTAAGAGCCTCATTGGCTAAGGTTGAATCATGACGTTTCTCATCGAGTTGCACGAGATATAGAAGGCGTTCCTCAAGTGGTGAAGTGTCCGGCAGTAAATCCACTGCCAACTTTCAATAAGAGATCTGACATTCAATAGGTAAGACTGCTTCCGACCTGTATATGAGTTGAAAAGGTGAAAAACCGGTGGCAATCTTCACAGGCTTTCAATAGGCCCACAACATTGAATACAACATCAAATGCCAATTTGACTTGGCAGAATTGATCGTCCACTAAAGAATAGTCTTAAGATACTTATTCATAGCTTCAATGTGAACATTCTCTTGTGGGTAGTAGGGTGACAAATGTTCCTATTTGAACCCGAGCTTTGACATTAATTTAGTCATCGTTTTATTATGGAAGTGACTACCATGGTCAGTGACAATCTCTTTTGGGATACCGAACCTTGATACTATCTGATTAAAAATGAAAATGGTCATGGTTTCACCATCATTGCTAAATGTTGGCATAGCTTCGACCAACTTCGTGAAGTATTCTACTGCTACGATGATGTAACAATGCCCCCTGGTTGAAGCCAGGTGACATATAGTAAATTCAATCCCACACTTGGTGAAAGGACCAACAACAATGACTGGAAACATAGGATCAGAGTGTGCCCTCATCTTTCGATAGAAGATTTGGCACGGGTGGCACTTCTTGACCGCCTCCACACAATATTTGATTAACAAGGGCCAGAAGTAACCTACGCGTAGAATCTTTTGGGTTGTTTCCAACCCAGACAAATGACCTCCGCGTGCTCTTGTGTGAGATTCGTTCAAAACGACCTCTACTTCTTCATGTGTGAGATATCATTGAAGAATGAAATCTATGCCTCGATGATACAAAGTGTCATCGAGTATAAGATAGTTTCACGCTTGGTGTCGAATTCATCGACGCTCATCGTGAGAAGAAGAAGAGGGGCACTTCAAATTCTGAAGATACACAAGTATATCTCCATACCAAGGGTCCGAAGATGCAATTAGAAAAATATCTCCATTGATAGGCGACTCTTCGGGCATAATATCACTATATTTGATCGGCAGTTTCGAAATTAGTTCGGCAAAGAGCAATGGCTTTTTAGATTTCGCAGAAACAAAATCCAAGTCAAACTCATGTAGGATAACTATCCATCTACTGATCTTTCCGCCAATGACCTGTTGTTTTAACACATATTGGAAAGGGTTGACGACGGTAATAATAGTGGTCTTGTGGAGCAATATATAGTGACGGAACCGTTGGACAGTGTGGGCAGCTGCCAAAGCAAGTTTCTCAACATGAGAGTAGTTGAGTTTTGGTCCAACCAAGCCTCATCTAAGAAAATATATAACGTGCTCTTTGAGCGTGTCATCCTCTTGGAACAAGACCATGTTGATGGTCGACTCCGTAGCAGCCAAATACAACAAGAAATATTTGTTATAATCAGGAGGCCGGAGAAGAGGGGTGGACGTTGGGGCACGTTTCAACGCTTCAAAAGAGAATTGAGCAGCTTCCTCCCAATAGAATGAGACCCCTTTTTTAAAAAGACGCATGAACCCTTTAGTGATCTCGGCATAATTAGCAACAAAACGTCGAAGAAAATTAGCTTTCCCCTGTAATTTCTTAAGCTGAGGTATTGTGCACGGGGGAGGCAATTGAACTATCGCCTCAACCTTGAGAGGATCGACCATGATCCATGTTGTCAACACGATGAAGCCTAATAAATGACATGATGTCACACAGAAACTGCACTTGTTGGGATCCAAGTGAATCTGATAGTAGCGACATCGCTGAAAGATTAGTCGTAAATGGTAAGGATGATCATATCTCTTGTGAGAACGTGATGCTAAATCATCAAGGTATGCCTAGAATATATGTTTGACGTCATGAAAGGGAACGACATGGCCTGTTGAAAGGTAGCTCCAACATTTTTCAGTCCAAAAGGCATCTTTTGAAACACGAAGGTACCCTAAGGACAAATGAAAGTCATTTTATGTTAGTCCTCAAGTTTAATTTGAATCTGATTATATCCCGAAAAATCATCCATGAAAGAAAATACTTTCCAACCCGCACATTCATCGACAATCTGATCAATAAACGGAGTTGGAAAATTGTCTTTCGAGCAATCCTTGTTCAAATTGCAGAAATCCATACAAATGTGAATCGTGCCATGTTTCTTGTTGAAATGAACTAGGTTTGACACCCATTCCGTCAATTGTATAGGGTAGATAAAACTAGCTTTGAGCATTTTCTCTATGTCTGCCTTAGTTGTTGTTGCTCTTCGAGGATTGACCGAATGAATTTTATGTCTGACCGGTTTGGCATCAGGATAAGTTGTGATTTTGTGTTTGAAAATTCTTGGGTCGATGTCTGGAATATCCTCGTAAGACCAGGAAAAAACATCGTGGAACTCCTTGAATAACTCAGTGTAAGTTTGAATCTCTTCGGGGGAGAAATCTGCTCCGACGAAAACATTCTCCACAATGCCAGGGGTTCTGGAGATATCTATTGGAATCTTTGTAGCAATGCTTTCCATGTTACCCTCGGCGTAAACTACATTCGTATCCAGAGGATTGATAGGACAAGGGATATCTCCATTCACAGTCAAAACAAACTCTCTTACCTCTATTATCCTAAGCTCAGGAAGAAAGTAAGATCTATGATGCATATTGTCCCAAGGTCTGTCAGGACCAGCCATTGCCTCGAGAATCGCTTCATCAGAGGGAAAGACCAATTCTAAAGGATCTTGAGAGGCAAGAGAATATTGAGCCCAAATAGGCTCGAGAACAGTATCTAACTCATGTGAGGGAGTTGGATCGGGGTTGGTCGAGGCTTGTTGGACAATGTTGTATGCAACCTCAACCGCGGATAATGGCATGGCCATGCCAAGGTGCCCCATCCCTTCCATCAAGGATGATGGGGAAGGTAAATTCCACGGGTCGTGAAAGTAGCTCATTTTAAAAGATGACACTTGAAAGATTTCAACCCTCAACTGGTCAGGAACAATCGATAAAAACTTTACATCGTTGGAAGGTGGTGGGTAATCAAAATTTCCCATCAACGACAGAAACAAACTGACACCTAAGTTGACAGTTCCAGGATGTGGGTTATCAATCATCGGGACTGTGGAAGCCTCCGATGAAGGGGCAGGACAAGAGAAGGAAAATTGGTCGATGGTCACAATTCGGCCCTCATGCGGAAAGCACAAGACCTGAAAAACCGTGGCAACCACTGCAGGCATCACATAAGTCCAACTCTGTCCTAACAAAATATTGTAGTCAAGAGGTGCATCGACTACTTCAACTTTGACACACACAGTTTTTCCCCCTAGCTGTATGGGGAGAGAAGGAATTATTATGTTTGGTCTAAAATACCGACCGTCAAAATCCGTAAGAAACGTAGGTGACGGAGACAACTCAGGCTGGCCAATGGCCTTCCAACATGCCAACAACATCATGAAAGTCGAGGCACCCTCATCAACTACCGTATGGAAAATTTTATGTGTCAACGATTTCGTGGTGTATGTCACTACTATATGAAAGGTGATGTGTTGACGAAGACGAGGTTTTAGGTCGGTTGGATCGAAAACGATCGCTCATGGTTTACTAGTCTCTGTAGCTCCCAAGGCGGACAACAGAGCTTTTCCCTATAAGAGGAAACTCTAGAGGACCTCCAGAGCAGAAATCCCACAAGCAGTATGTCCCAGATCCTCCACGATGGATTATTTCTAAGTGGCCCTCCCGTTTGGATTATGGGAAGCCTTCTTAAATGCACCTTTAGGGTTGTGAGTCATTGTCTCGCCCACTGCCTTCTCAATTTGGAGAGGATTCAATGGGTTAGTGGACTACTTTCCATTCTCGACAGATTCCAGTGTTCCATAGTCACGTGTCCTGATCGATAAATGAGCATCAGTGTTCATCATGTAAATGTTTGCAGTCGGGTTATTAGTAGTAGGCGCGAGGGGTCCCTAACTGCCCCCTGACGCGCTTGTGGATGCGGAAGCCTGAGCTAAATTTTACCCTTGTGGAAAAGGGTTTGTCAACACAACAGGTTGTTGTTGTGCTAGTAGCTTCTAGGCTTCTACAAGCCGAGGGCATAGGTGAGTCAGGTGGTCCTCCATGCAGAGATTTCACGGATACTTCGACTTCTTCTTCTCAGTTTTTCCCCCGCCAACATTGTTGGTAGCCTTTTTATCCCCTTTACCATTTTTATTTCTTTGTTTCTTATTTCCCTCAGTCTGTTGGTTAGCCTTGGCATTCGTCGACTGCACACTATGTACATATGGTGTCTGGGTAGCGGGGACAGTCGAACTAGGAGTCTGGTTGGCCACAGTCTGTTGTATCAACAATTGTTGCAACTGATTTGACAACATATCCATGGGATTGATTTGTGTTGATCCCACGATGCCATTAGCGTGGGGCCTAGACTTTTATTTGGCCTTATCAAGAGTAGACTATGGCACATCTGGTAAGATCTCGTAGAGCATGCCAGACTGAGAGTAAATCAGTTCTAGTTGTTGGGATCTCACAATAGCCTCCTCTTCTGAAAACACCTCGGACATTGCTACTTTTTTGGACACGCAAGGAACCAAAGACTTCAAGAACCACTCAAGCAAGAAAGAGGGAGGGACCTTAACCTTAATCAAGCTCTATATTCGTCGCCATTATCGGATATGATCAGATATGTGGACAACCTTGGTTTTCTCGAAGTTGGCCAGCATCTCGCAGTCGACATTATATCTCACTGGTAACTGGAAATGGTTCAAAAATACCATCGCCAAGTCATTAAAGTAAGAGTACCTTGAGTCATCGAGCTCAATATACCACTTTACAGCACCCCCTATAAGAGTGCATTGAAAAAGGTGCAATTGAATAGAGTCGTCTTTTAACAATTTTGATGAGCACCATAAGTGAAAGGTAGTCACATGATCACTTGGATATTCGCTAGGCTTTCCCTCAAATTTTTGGATATCCGAAGGCAACTTGATCGGCATGGGGGCCCAACGTGGATCGTGACAGATTGGGTCATTCAGTAATCTCGACAAGTCTGGCAAATGCAAGGTTGCCAGAAAGGGTAGTTTCGGTTGTGAATTATTTACAGGAAAAGAGGGTCCTAGATTTTGACTAGCACCAGGTTGGCAGGAAAAGTTGGACTATTGGCCAGGGTTTTGGTAGAAATCGTGGCCTTGACCAGCAAAAAGAAATTGTGTTTGTTGAGGCATCATCGGCTAACTCCCGAAATTGGACGACATAGCATGTGTAGGGATTTCTCCTTGTGTTGTGTTCCAAGGACCTTGTTTGGGGATGCCCCCAGCCGATCCTCCTGGCATAGGTACAAAAAATTGCCAAGGTTCCATTGAGTATGGAAGGGGTTTCCCCCGATGGGCATCCATTGCGAAGGAATGAGCCCTGCCAAGTATTTCAAAGACCCTGTGACTCCAGTCGTCGCTCCTTGTGAAGGACTAGTACCTTGCACCAGGTTTTGTTGACCAAAACTGGGGTTGCCCCCAGTCGGGAAAGTAGCCAATGAAAAAGCATTGTTCCCAAATGCACCAAACAAAGAGAAAAATATAGATCCCACCAGCGTTGTGTAGGATGACTGTCCCAAACTGCCTCCACCAAACAAGATATAATTAGCATTAGGCCTAATTGGTTGTTGAAAAGTGCCACCGAGCGAAGGAGACAGAGGAGGTATGTTACCCCCACCGTAAGGAATAGCATTAAAAGGGGTACTAGTGCCCGCGGTTGACCCTTGCAAGGGAGCGTTAGAGCTTCCTTCCCCCAGACCCATAGTCTGTAAAGTAGAGTAAGTAAGAACTGAATTTGTATCAAATTCGGGCATCCCATATGAGAAGGGAGCGCCCGTTGCGTTCTGAGTGAAAGGGATAATGGTCGAAATCGTTAAAGTTATCTGACCACTGCCCAAAATCATGGGTGTCAGGACAACTGAGGTCCTGACTGGTGAAGGTGGGGGAGGAGGTAAAATAACCCCTCCAGTAGTATTCATAATGGGAGTATGGGGACTCCCAGATGAAATAGAATCATTAGCTTCCATTGTTTCTCGTCGAACAAACTAGCACTCAGAATATGTCACCTCAAGAGGGACAATATGAACTAAGATCGATGTCGACAAGTCGGTAATTGGAGGATTTGTTGGCCTGAAACCTTTGGTCTGGAGGTCAGAAATGATGGATTCCTCCGGTGCCAGAAAGTCTCCTCTCGGAGCAGGCTTGGGCATAGTTTCTTGTGGCTCGGTCGCTTCGAACAATCCTTCTTGATCAAGTCTTCGCCTCAACGGTGGCAGAGGTGGATCCAAAGTAACCAACGACAGGCCCTGAAGCCTTCGCGGCCAGGGGAGCTATTGATATTCCACTTTGTGAAATGATCAACCAACATATTAAGGTTTGAATAGCATGGAACACAAACCACACACTAAAAATGTCCTAAAGACGAATCAAGCAATCGACTAACTAGTGGGAAGGATAGTTACGCCAATCGACACTAGAGAAACTAACCGGTGTAAGTGCAACTCGAACAAGGAAGCACCCTTCAAGTATACTCTGTGAAGCACGATCCTATGTCTACCCTAGGTACCATGGTATGCCCCCGTAGTCACCTATGTAACTCCGTAAAAAATAGGCAACTTAGTTGCCAGCTCGCAGTCTGTCACCAGGCGGGTACAATCGACAGTTGGGCAGATCATAATGAGCAGGATAACAAATCTGAAGACTTTCAATGGTGCCGAAAGAAATTGGTCTGGAAGACAACTGAGGATCTTGAATGGATTCAAGGTCCACAAATCTCTGTGGGAAAATGCGATCGCTATTGTTCCCGAGAAAAACCCTCAATATACAATACCCACTACGTTTAGTCTGGATTTTGAAGGTTTATCTCCTCTGTCTTTCCTCACATGACCTTGTGTTTATCCCCTATGTTAGAGGGGGGTCCCGGTTGACTCTTGCGACGTTGGAATTAAGACAATCCCTATCTCAGACTCCAATGTTTGTTTTAAAAATGGCCTTGAAGAGTTTCCTCTTCACACCTAATTCAAGGCCCTAAAAAGCCTAAACTAGTCGGTGAACCCTACAAACAGAAAATCTAGTATGTTTTAAGTTAAGCATTATTTTTAAATCTTGATTTACACAAAGGATGTGGTCGTGAAACTAATTGTGTTATGAAGAGACGAATAAGGAAGAGAACTTTAGAGCATTTGAAAGAAAAAAAGATACTTCGAAATTAAAGAAAATCTTGTAAAACTCTTTGTAAAATTCAACTTTTCTAATGAATGTCTCAAGATCTTTAAATTGTAAGTCTTCTAAAAAGTTCTTTTGTTTGTCTAAGAAAAACTACTTGTATTTCAAAAAATCAAAAAGAACTTTGAAACAAATACTCTTTTTTTCTGCAAACAAACAATCCTAGGCTACTTTACCAAACTAAATGCAAGAAATAAATTCTTTTTTTTATTTTTCGAACTGCTTTAACCAGAAAAAACTAAAGTAAAAAAAATTATTTTTTTTTCAAGGGAAGAAACAGGAAAAAAGAGAAAATTGAAACCAAGATTGACAAAGACCCTTAGCCAACAGTGTAAATGCAGGGATTCAAACCAGAAACCAAAAAGAGGACCTAAAACTTGAAAGTTTACTCTAAACCTTTAGGGAAAACAAAAGAAAAATAAGGAACAAGTTAACCGAAACTTTAACCCAAGCTATGGCCAAAGACAGAGACTTTGATAGGTTCAAGAAAGTCCTGAGAAGCCTAAACTTCTATCAGGAAAGAGACAGACCTCTCTTTCTTAAAAAATACTTTCAAGACACAAAGACGTGAGTTATTGCATTAGCAGCCTGCATATGTATGTGGTTTGTCTACTGTGCAGAACGCGTATGTATGCAGATTGACCCAAAGCAGGGCGTGTACACCTCTGAGACTTTTCAAAAATAAAAAGACTAGGCAGACTGATAGGGCAGGGAAAACTGGCAGGCACCTTGTAGGTGACTAGAGACCCTAGAAAGACTCAATGAACTTGACTGAAACTCAAAAGAAAATCAAGAATCCAATTAAAAACCCAAAACTTCCTTCTAAAACGCTAGAGAGACTCCCCAGTGGAGTCGCCAATTCTGCTAGCGGGAAAATCCTCCTATAACTATACCAGGGTTGTAAGTATAGACAGAGCAATGACTCCCTTAAAAGTCAATCTAATTTATATGCTACCCCAAACATTCCAAAATGGATGAACAGAAAGAAATGAAAGAGTAAGTCATAAACTGTACCTTTAATCCAACGTTTGGTGCTAACCTCTTCAAGATTTGTATCTCCCAAGGATGCAAGTCTCCTCCCAAAGTTTACCTGCATCCACAACTAGGAAAACAATGATACATACATACTATGTCTATTCATCAATTAGGGTTAGATATAAATTGTTATGTATAAATCAAAGAAAAGACATAAAAACCATCATTTCGAACAGGGAAAATGAGATTCTTTTATTCAGTATTCAAATATTGGAGATTACAACCTTTACAGGCCAACGCTCTACGAACCTAGTCTGGGATCCTCTTGAAAATTCTCCAAGTGTACCTCCTAAATACCTTATCTCACAATCAGCTTGGTCTCTTCAAGGGAATGGAAGGGATTGTGTGGGAGAAAAGGGGCTAGAGTGGGAATGTCGAGGCAGAAACTCAAGAAAGGGTGCAAATACTTGGGCAAGGAAGGAAAAGGATTTGAGCAGAGTTTCATTGTTGTAATTCTTGATTGTGGAATGAGACCCCAAGACCTCCTTGTATATGACAAAAGGATAGTTATTCGGTTTGGGGACGGGCTATAGCAGGTGAATTAATTGGGAAACCTCCAATAACCCATAAATTCCACTGAATTCCTTGCAACTTTTGGAGATATACGCGGGTTGTTTAGTGTGAAACAAGTGTATGTACGTGGGTTATCTAGCATGCAACAAGCGTATGTATGCAGGAAGTAGTGCAGTAGGGAGCATACATGCTCCAAAAAATGGTTTTTTAGATAGAGTTCCTCAGCAGTGAATTGGCAAATTATGCAAGTAGGAAGGCCAATGCCATGTATGCATGAGTAGGGAATTTTAGGGCTATAACAACAACCTGAGGGCCTCAAGAATTCATCTCCTTAGTTATCCCACAAAATGGGGATAACAAGGGCAAAAAGGGGAATACAATGGGATAGGTTGAAAATAAGGGTGTCGGGAAGGGGGTCAAGTCTACTGGAAAAAAAAAATTAAAAATGAGAGGTACCACTGTGGTCAGGGAAAGGAGAGGAATCCAATGGGATAGGTCCCAAATAAGGGTGTCAGCGGGACCACTATACTATTTTTCTTTTTTCTTTTTTCTTTTTTTCTTTTTTTTGTTTTTACTCCTGTGGAGTTATACTCTGATCTAAATAATATTGCAGTGGCGAAATGCCCAAATTCTTAACAGGAAGAAATGTGTAGTAATTTCACAACCAACATGCAGGAGGAAAGGTTTCACAACAATAGATCTTGTATCTTCCTTGTTTGTTCCATTTTTCATCTGAAGGGTTAGGGTTTTTTTAGGGTTCCTACAAACAAGGGCACCAACTAAGGAGACTAGACCGTACCCTTATCCGTACTACTCGATTACCCAGTTACTAGAGAGTATATTCTCAAGTGTTGTTCTTGGTGGCACTATAGCATTTAAGCCGTCGATCGATTGATCTATAGAGGGTTTTGGGATACCTAGGTCAGTCTGTATACATGTATTGTCTAATGCACTACAACTCGAAGGGGTACCAATAGGGGTTACAAGGGTGTCCAACAATGTGAGCTTAAAAACCTCTTGTATTTCCTACGTGTATGCTTCCCTTACCGCAGATTTATATATTGAGCAACATATCATTGTAGTTTCAAGGCATCGGAACGTGTCTCTACCCTAAAAGAAATTAACCCACAATTCCTACCAAGGAAAGTGCTTTGATACCACTTGTAAGGTACCAGATATAATATAATATACAGAAATAAGAATATTCATCAAATATCAATGGAACAATAAAATATTGAGAAGAGAAACACCAGAAATGATACCTTTATTCAAAGAAAGCAATGTTCACTTGCCTCTTCGAGGGGGGAAACTACAATAGAGCTCTATTACAATAATTTTCAAGACAAAAACTTATTATTCCTCCTACTCTTATTTATACTAATTCTATCTTCTAAAGAACATTCTAGAGGAAGATATTTCTAGAAGCAAAAGCTTCTATTGGGTCTTCTTACATTGACTTCTTCACATTTATTAAATAGGCCTTATAAACTAATGTCGGCCTTTATTACATGGAAAATATATTATTCTACATATGTGATGGGTTAGAGAGGTTAGCTCCCTAATGCCATTGCACTTGGATGTTGGCCTTTGGAGGCCTAGGACGTCACCTTCTAAGCCTTGACATCATGTGGAGGCTAGTGTTTGACTTGATGGTTCAAGAAGAAAGGTGATGTGGTTTGAAGGAGGAAGATGCATGGAATGACACTCTAGAACATGAGAGAGTGACACATGGCCTTTGGATGCCCAACGACTTGCATCTAGAGGCTCAACATCTCACTTTTTGGGCCTAGTGTCACCCCTTTAGGGCATGACGTCACCCTTATAAGGGATTTACTTTATGTAATTTTTATATTTCAAATTGTAAAGACAAATAAAGGGGATAGACCCTCTTTTAATTTGTTGTTGACTTTTTTATGTGGAAAAATTGGTTTTATATGACCTCATATAAATAGAGGTCATCTCACTTTCATTTTAGACATAAATCACCTGAGAATTACATAACTCTTGGCTGAAATTTTCTCCCTACTTGGGCAATTCGCTCTATCTTGTCTCTTGTGCAATTTGATGCTTTACTTGTCTATTGGTGGAAGGAAGGCTAACAACTTCTCTTGGATACTTGTTTCTTAGCAATTGGTTGGAATGTCTTGATAAGTAGGGGTTTTTCATGCTATCTCTTGGATTAGGTAAGGAATTTATGCAATTGTATATGTTTCTTCTTGATTTCAAGGTTATTTTGTCAAACCCTTGGAGGAGTATAAGGGCATACACCCTCCATCAAGGATATCTCTTTTATTGTCATTGAAAAGGCTATTTAAAAGGTTGCTACAAGGAGTAAAAAGACTTACACCCTTGTAGGCTTACCTTGCTAAGGTTTGTTTACTCTAGGGAGTAAAAAGGTTTACACCCCTAGAAGAGTAAAAAACCTTAGCTCATAAACGAGAAACTCCATAACCCAATAGATAAGGCACTAATCTTTTTGCATTGGAGATTGAATATTGTGCATTGGTAAACGTGATTTCAAGGAGATTGAATT
This sequence comes from Picea engelmannii, assembly GCA_009831015.1. NCBI lineage: Eukaryota > Viridiplantae > Streptophyta > Pinopsida > Pinales > Pinaceae > Picea > Picea engelmannii. The sequence continues at coordinate 255,991 of ML792599.1, forward strand.
GTTCAAGTTTGGAATTTAATTCTACATGCTTTAAGCTATCTTGTGCCATAAGGGCATCTTGTTTTGTCGATTATGGATTGCTTGTTGATTTTAGTTGCTAGAACTAGTTGTTGTAGAAAAAAAATTCTATAGCCATAAGGTTGTTATAAAAAAATTCCGATAACACTTAATAACAACCCTCTTTTGCTAATAAAGTCTTGGCACAATTATTGGAAGATTGTCTACTAATTGCTAGTTTTGTTTTCCAACATCATACACTTGACTTTGATGGCTTAATTTGCAGCTGCCATGTCTTCTTTACTACTTGTTATAGCGCAAGTTGTAGGTTGGGAAAATCCCGACCCAAACACAAAGAAAGTGCTACAACTTGGGAATCCTACACCCAATGTCACGTCGGTGTAGGCCTCGCACTTCAAGGGTGACTAGGTCACTCTAGGGAGGCAGTCTCGGTGACCCTAGGGGGATTGAGATGGATATGGATATGGATGGAAGTGAAGCCCCTATAGGTAAAGTATAAGTGGATTGAAAGGTGGAAAGAGGTGTCTTGTAATTCAAGTAATTGTTTCCCCACAGGTATAGTGCTTATCTGGATGATTGTACCTGCCCGAGACACAAGAAAAGACACTTTGAAACAATATATGTTAGTTGGATCAAAAAGTTAAGATTTTTGTCCCTAATATGGATCAATATATAACAGTATATATCATCAATAAAATGATACTATAAGTTTCTCAATAGATGTTAAAGATCAAGTAGAAAATGCAAGAGAAAAACTAGTGAATGACTAGCTAAAATCAAGATGAAAAACCAATACTCTTAGCATAAAATATAAGGTTGTTGTAAACACTTGTCTGCAGAAAATTATATCAGCCTTGTGGCTATAACATTCAATTCATTACAGAAAGAAAATCATCCACTTAAATCTCCTCAAACATTGCCAAAATGTGCGCTGGACCAAGGAGAACAAGTGTGCAAACTTTGAGCGGAATCCAATGGTTGATAAGAGAGTTATTCAAGCAAGTAAGTTAGGGTTTTTGCAGCCCTAATGGCTGAATATGAAATTTTGTAACAGCAGCAATAAGTAGCCCCTATATGGGGATGCCCTAGTGGTTGTGAGGTGCCCAAGGCACAAGGAATACAATCCATTTTGCAAGAAGTAAAAATGACCAAAAATCATGTTTCCCAATGCAATATTTTATTTCTCCAATGCATCAAATCAATGACTAGTGTCTTTACTATTGGGTTAATGGAGTCACAAGGATATTAGAGAAGCTACCTCCTTGGGGGTGTAATCCCTTTTACTTCCCAAGGAAATTTTCTCTAAGCTAGGGTTTAAGCTAAGAGGGTGTATGCCCTTATACTTCTCTTAGCAAACCCTTGTAAAACTAATGAGATGAAGAAAATAAAATGATGAAGGCTATGGTGGGGGTGTATGCCCTTATACTTCCCACCTAGATCCTAGCATAACAATACTTGAACTTGAAAAATGATAGCATAATAGTAGAAAAACCATACCAAGATCAAGATAAATGCCAAGATAATCCACCACAAGAGCTAGAAAGCATCATCCAAAGCTAGCGCTAGACCTCCTCCATCAACCATTCATAAACATAGCCATAAACAAGTGCACAAGAGATAAAAGAGCTAAGTGTGGCACAAATTTCAGACCGAGCCTCTCACAAGAGGGAGATTTATGTTTAAAATTAGATCTTATGATCTCTATTTATACAAAATGTACCTAACTTAGCTTGTCCACAAATTAAGGAGTAAAACACAAGATTAGGGGTCAACAACCATAATCTTGCCCCCTTAACAAAGTAATATTAAACAATTCACTTAAAAATTCACTTTTTGCACAAATAAAACCCTAATTTAGGAGGACTTCACCCCTTTAGGGGGCATTTAGCCACTTTGAGGAAGTTGTTGGTGTTGGAGAAGCATGGATAGGCCTCCAAAGGCCACATGTCAAGAATCTAAGCACTCTCATCATGGTGAAGACCCTTCTCCTCCTCAAATGTCCATGTATCAAAAGAGTGGCACCTCACCACCATGCCTTAGCCCCCCAAAATCATGACGTCAAGCTCAAAAATAGGACGTTTTTCCCTTCCTGGGAAAAACGTTTGGCAAGTAAGGGGTGGGCTAGGTCATCCAAGTCATCATCAAGGTCATCCAAGTCTGATCTCTCTCGTCCGGCATGAGGGCCCCTGGCATCCAACCTGTGGGCTTGTAGCCCCATGGAAGCCCAAGCTAGGTTTTTTCTCCCAAAATTGTCCACCAACTAGGTCCTGCAAAGACAAATGAGCACGCCCTCCAAGGATCTCAAGTCATAACATCATGATAAGTGAATCCAATCAATAAATAATCCATCTAAGCATGTGCATCAAAGATCACTATGTCAAACAATTAACAGCTCAAAGGCACAATAGACTTGTCAAGCTTGAATATGGGAGGGTTGACGAGGTGTCCTATTGGGTAGATCTTCCCCTAGGTCAAAGAGAGTTTCCAAGAGATCCCTCTCTAAACCATGTAATGTGGATGAAGTGGTTGGGGCCAAGACTCGATGGGCATAGCACTCATGACATATGAGGGGTCGTAGTGTCTCATTCATGGGTACCTTTGTAGAGGGTGTGTGGTACCTTTGTCCATAATGCACTTTTTCCAAGCCCATCATTTTCGTTTTTTCTTTATTTCTTTATTTTCTTTAAATATAGCATAAGGAGAGGTTGAAGGTCACTACCCTGACGTGGTGACCAGGTGATGGCAGTGTCACCCACAAATACCTAATGGAAATGAGAAGGTTGGCTCGTGATGAGACCCCCTTTCTCTCAGCCATGCAACTAAGAGCCATTACCCTGGTTTGGTGACCAGATGACGGTAATTTCATACCACTAGATATTCATGGACATGATAGGTTGGCTCGTGATGAGACCTCCTATCCTTCAACTAACCTTTTAAGCATTATTTATTATACTGTGGGTCCCCTTTACTCAAAGATAAGTGTTTCATTTCTTTCTTGGGTGATCCCTGGGCAAAGCATCTAGAAGGTTTATACAAGGATTTTATCTTTTACCCAACATCAACCCCTCTGGGCCTTCAACCCCTTCTTCCCATAGATTGAGGGACAACCCCTTCTTGGGTAAATACACCCTAAAATCCCAAGAGATAAGGAAATGGAGGGGAATAATGATGGAAAGTGGTAAGTATGGTCGATAACGATACGATGGCCCATTAAGGGAGTTCCCAGTAGCAAACCCATCCCCAAAGAAAACCACTTACCAAGGCACAATGTCAACCACCAAGGTGAGGCAGGGAAAAAGGCATAATGTCCAAGCATATATCATGAAATCTAGAGCAATATAAGATACAACATAATTAAATGGCTTAAATATTGAAATGATGCTCACCATAATACTGACTTGTACTTCATGGAGAAAGGCCCATTGCCTTCCGGAAGCTAGCTGGTGTGGTGGATTCCATATACAAAATGGTGACCATCTGTGGTGGTGAGTGGGTTTTCCATCTTTGCAAAAGGGTATTGTTGGTCATGTAGTCTCTTGGCACTCCATATTTGCAACCTGAGGGCCTTGAGACATAATCTCCTTAATTATCCACAAAATGGGGATAACACTACTGATATATATTTCCATATTGTTGCAATTTTGGGACAACAAGGTTTCTTTCTGACTCCCTATTGGTTTTGAAGCTTTAATTATCATATATTGTCTTGTTCAGGGTAGGTCTAACATTGTTTTGCAGGTACACAACCTTGGCAACCATTTACTAGCTCATAAGACCTTTTCTCAAGCCTCATTTCCATCCTTGACCCTGACCTATAGGGGAACTCTTCAAGCTCTTTGCCTCTTCCATTCAAAATCCCCTAGGATCATCTGGGAAGCCTCCCTTGTGTTGGATTTATCCTGCACTAAAATGAGGGGGGAATCTATTGAGGTGACAATAATAGTTGTTCCCAGTTGTATCACACACTTGGTGTTTGGGTTGAGCTTTTCCTAAACTACAAACTATGCGATAACACCCCAAAGCTTGTTCCTCACTCAGAGCAGGGACATTGCAGAAGCAGACAGTCAGAGACATGGAAAAGATGAGATATAGCTCCCTAAAGATTGGATGAAACACTCAGATCTTAGACTTTGGGCCTAGATTGATGATGACGTCATCTTCTAAGGTTTGATGGAGCTAGGGTTTAGAGGATTCCTTGGGTATTGACGATGATTAGCATGATTTTGAGCAGGGAGAGACATCATTTTCCTCCACTCCACTCCGAATTGATGCCACGTGGCCTTTGGAGGCCCCCTCCTTTCCTAAGGAGGCTTGACATCTCACACGTGTGGGCTATTTTGATTGTATTCTGCATTTATTGCACTTTGTAGAGATTAAATGAGGGGTTGGCCCCACTTAAAACATTGTTGTGTAATTTTAGGTGGACAAAAGTGTAGCACTATGCCTCATATAAAAGGGAACGCACTCACTTTCATTTTGGATCATCATTCCTCACCTTTGTGAGACACCATAACCAATCTGCATACCTGTAATTGTCTGGCTTTAGGGTGAAGCTAAGATACTTTAGGCCATTCTCCAACCCTTCCCTCGGAAATGGGAGAAGATTACTAACTTGTTGTAAAACCGGATAAGACAGGCGGTGCAGAATCAAACAAGATTGTCAACATTAATTTCCATGCCCATGGCCTTTCAATAAAGATCCAACACCTCTTTTAGAGTCGAGATATCCCTCATTGAGCCTTGGGAGAAACAAATCACGTTGTTTATGAAAATAAGATGGGATACATATTCACTATCAGCCTCTTTCACTCCCTTGATCGATCCTGACCTTTTGTCTTTTGAGATCAACTTACTCAACTCTTCGGCACAATAAGAAACGAAAAAGGAGATAATGGGCACCATGAATTTGTTTATGTTGCAGGAACCCAAATTGCTCTTCAAAAATGATCTCACTTAGAATACGATTTAATCTCCTCGCAATAACATTGGCTACAATTTTGTAAATCACATTACAACACGAAATCAACATGTAATCCCCAAAGGAAACTTCATCTTGCTTTTTTGGGATTAGGGTGATAAAGGTAGAGTTGAAAGAACCTAATACTTTCCCAAATCTTTGAGACTCTCTTACTACCTTTAGCAAGTCATCTTTTAACATATCATAAAACCTAATAAAAAATTCCATCGTTTGACCATCAAGCCCATGGCCCTTACTTTTTTCATTGAAAAGAGAGTTGCTTGTACTTTTCGTTCCATGACTTCCTTCGCGAGATCGATTCATCTCTTCAGTGAAAATTGGAGGGAATTTAGAAATCACCTCCAATATCTCGTGGATCGGATATCCCATCGGCTCTTGAAAAAGGGATTGAGAATGGTGCACCCCTTCTTACGCCTTGTCTTTGAAGGAGTGTACCGTCGTTCCATCTGAAGCTTTAACCTCCCAAATAGTATTGAGATTTTCCCTGAAATTCATGTACTGATGGAAAAAATTTGAATTATTATCACCCTTTTTAATCCATATGGCTCTGCGCTTCAATCGCCAAGTTTGTTCCTCCTCCAATAAGGAATGTCGGATAGATTCAAGGGCCCAGAGTTGGTCGATTTGTGAATGAAAGAGAGAACCATTAGCAACTTCTTGGTAAGACTGATCAACTTTTTCCTCGGCCTCCTTCCACTGCACTTGGGTTCTTCTGGTATATGATTTTAGCCATCACTTCGTTGTTGCTTTAACTCTAGCTATGTTGTCTGTAAATTGCACATTTGAGACGAAAGAGAAGAAGGATCAAGATGCTCCCAAGAAGCAGCGACGAGAGCTCGATAATCTTCCTCCACAAGTCAAACCGAATTGAATTTTAGAGGAGCCAAAGGCGTCTCGCCACTCGAAGCCAGTTTGAATACGATAGGCAAATGATCGGAAAGGCCACCCACTGAGACACTCGACTTCATAATAAACCCACTATTTAACAATGGTTCTAATACCAGAAATTTGTCCAACCTTTTGGATGCCGCTTCATCATTTGTGCGAAAATTCCTCCACGAAGGTACCATCTTCACTGATTCAAGATTGATGAGAGGCAACCTCCAAAACCTCCCTCTGAGAAGCAACCTCCACCCGAACTACCAATCAAAGGGGACACAAGAAGGGGTAATCCTGGGCTACCTAATCTGGGTGCCTTAGATTGTTGGATGGAGTTGTACCATTTTATAGAACGATCTAAGTTTCAAAACATTAAGTTAAATAGTAGGATGAAATTGTACGATTTATTCAACAATCCAATTTAAAATAGATTGTGCAGAGTGAAACTCTGTATAGTGTATAACCTTCGACCTGCACAGACGCTTGGCATCCGTTTATGTAACATTCTTCATGTAAACTGATACTATTGCAGGTAGTATTCTATGTATGGACATGTGGAGAAACTTGCTGAGGAGATGAAAAAAAGTGCTGCAAACACCACAGGCAGGGGCAAAGGCAAGTGCTTGCGTTATTGTTTCACTCTACATTTTGTTTTATTTTCATAGTTTGCAGTTCACTGTTCACCGTAAAGTTTTAAAAGGCCACATTGTCGACCCTTTTCATCTTTTTGTTGGTTATGCTGGCTGGCCATGCCGACCTTTATGCCGAGTTCACATCCCTGATCATGTGCTATTTTGATGGAGCAGTTATATAGCAGTTATCGAAGGAGAAATACGTTGGGGTTCTGACGCGAGCCAATAGCCTTCGCAAGCATCCAGATTAAGCTTTCAACTCCTTACACGATCTGTAACCGTTTCACTTTGCACGAACCTGTCGTTCTTTGCACGATCTTGCGTGAGATCGACTGTTTTTGTCGATATGAGGACCGAAATCAATCTATTGGCTTTGCAATTTTTCTCTTGAAAAAAAAAGAGAGAGTCTGGCTCATTAACATTAAAAAATTAATTTTTCAAATACTTATAATTTGTTTGGTCTGTTAATTACATTCATTGAACATAAAAAAAAAAAAAAAATCATTTTAAATAATTATATGCTTCCAAGTATCTATGTTAAAACTTTATGGAAAGAGATCCTCTCTCAATTGGTGATCCATGATGATTGGGGAGATCAGAATTTGGAAGGAAAATTCGACACCCAAGGAAGAGACACGTTCTTTTCATGGTGATATGGGGAATTTGGAAATATAGGAATAAGATATTATTCAAAAATTGGAATAGACAAGATTCCTCCATAGCAAAAAAGATTTTTCTATCTATCCAGGAAATACAAGAAGATAGGTTGGATTCCATTCTAAGTCCAATCTATTTTGATGACTCTCCAATTGGCTTCTTCGATGGGGTTGCTTCACAAAATAGATGTCACATTGGTTTATTTATCAAACTCATAAATGCTCACAAGTTCAAAACTTATTTTGCAGAAGAAGCTTATTTTGCAGGAGGAAAAGGTAACAATATGAAAGCGGAACTTTTAGGACTTTGGGAACTATTACACTTGGCAACACTTCTTTCTCTGAGCAGATTAATGGTAGCTGTCCATTCTAAAACTACTGTTGACTGGATTAAAGGTGTCTCAAGACTCAATTGTATTTACCTCAAGTCATGGCAACAAAAAATCAAAACACTACAAGAACACTACAAGAAAATGTTTAAAATACATTCATGTGCACTGGGTGGCTTTTCCTTGAGGAGCATATAGATGGAGCAACAGTTCATACAGAAAAAGTCCCCCTCTTCTAGTCTCACTATGTTTTCTTCTGATCATAGTTTTTGATATAAGACAATGTTATGATGAAGTAATTGTAATTAAGTCGACAACAAAACAATATCCAGGATGAAATAATTATATATGTTTTGTAGTCAAGTTATATGAAACTTTTGATTTTCTCATGACTTTATTGAAAAATAATAATAATAATAATGGCCAGGATTTAACCATTAGATCATCTTAACAACTAACACGGCCTGAGAATGTGACAAGGATAAATTAAAAAGTGGAGGACCTCGTTTCTCAGAGCAACCGCAAGCTAGGGTTTGGACAGTTGCAGCCATTGTAGAGAGCAGCATGAGCACCAGAGGAGGGGGTAAGGGGACCCCCTCATACAAACAGATAGTGGTACACAGAGGGAAAGGGCCAAGGGGCAGAGTATTCAAGGCACCAATGACAGGCACCTCAGGATCAGACCATGGAATAGGTCAGGAAAGAAACAAGGGGAAAAGTGAATGCAGGGAAGAGGAAGCAAGAGAAACTCAAAACGAGTCGCAAGACACAACGAAGACCAACCGGACCGAAGGGCATAACCCATGCAAACCCAAAGCAGCACTGATACCCAAGGTGGTATTGGAGGATCCACATACGCAACTCTACAGAGATCAGATGAAGGCACATGCGCTAATATGCAAATTTATGGGATTATGGCCCACAGAAAAAGCGTTGCGCAACTAGATCAAATATCATTGGAAGCCAAATGGGGAAGTGGAGCTCCACCTGGGCTCGAAAGGTTTCTTCATAGTGGTATTCATAAACCTGGAGGACAGAGACAGAGTATCTGAAGGAGGGCCATACTTTCATGCATCAACAGGACTGTACATCCAGCCATGGAAGGAGAATTTCTCCCCAAAAAAAGAGACCTTCAAAAAGGTATCGGTCTGGCTGAGACTCTACTCCCTACCCTTAGACTACTGGCTACCCTCCACTTTCGAAGCGATAGGGAATAAACTGGGGAAATATATAAAGACCGCAGAAGCAACCTTGAAAGGGAGATACACATCCTACGCAAGAATATGCATAGAGATGGATGTGTCGGGAGCACTCCCAGAAGCGATATGCCTCGAATTAAGGGACGAGGAATGGATCCAAAACATCGATTATGAACAAATCCCCTTCCGATACAGAAGATGCCACGAACATGGCCACCTGATCAGGGAATGCCCTCTTAATAAAAAGCAAGAAACGGAAAATTATGAACCACAGCAGGATGAGGATGGATTTGTTAAACCAAACCCCAGAAGTAGAGCCAACAAAAGGCAGAACAAAGCCCAGGCAGGAAATAACCCAAAAGTTCAATTGAGTCCAGAAGGAAGGGATAAAACCAGTCAAGGGGCAGATGATCCGGATTTTATGACCAGAACGAAATGAATACAGATTATTAATAGGTGCTTAACACAAAATAACAGATATACAGTAAAATTGGTTTTCTATTAATAAAGAAATAAGCTGGAAACTATAAAATGCAGCGGAAACAAGCTTGTTGGAATGGTGGCGGCTTATCTTTGAGAAGAGATGTGACGGTTGCACTCATTCGCAAGAAGATGATTACAATGAGGCTCTGAAGGCCTTTTTACAATAAGAATGAATGTCAAAAACCCTAGACATCCAAAAAGCTAACCCTAGGAGATGAAGCGCCAAAAGTCATGTGGGCCCTATTTGGGTAAGTTAGTACATCAACTTCCCAGGGTCGTAACTTTTGCATACGATATCCATTTTAGGCGTATGATCACCCGTTGGAAAGGTATCATCGAGGAGATTCATTTTAGGCACAATATCAAAGGAACTTCCATATTGCAAACCTGTTTTCCCAAAAAACATCGTTTAGGGCCTCAAAAAGGCTCCGAAAGTGAAAACTACTAAAAATAGTAAATTACCAAAATTGCCAGAAAACTATTTTGAGTCAGTTGGAAAAGGTGGGTGGCCATCGATATCCATCTAGATCAATCCTCCCTCCTTCGAAAGCAATGATCTCCATTGCATTGAGGTCCCCAATCAGATGAGGAAATTTATGCTGAATTTGGCCCTGGGTAAGCCACTTGCCTTGGTGCAGGAGCTGCCCTGCTTTGACGACACGATAAAGTTGGATCCTTTGCTATCGAGTTCCCTTGATCTGTGTGTCCACAATCTGATCATTGGATGTCTGTTGTATGCATTCGGGTTGAGCTTTGTTGGTGTTAGTTGTTCTGCTACTTCTGAGGTGTCCAATAGTGGTGGAAAATAAGGGCGAAGGAGATCCACGTTGAACACTGGGTGCAGGCCAAGGAAAGGAGGAATGTTGAGCTCAAAAGAATTATCCCCCATGGCCTTGGTGATAGTGTACAGCCCATAACGGAGTGGGAGAAGCTTCTGATGGGGTCATGTAAAGCGTTCTTTCTGCAAGTACAACCAAAATTTGTCGCCCACCTGAAACTTATGTGGCACCCGATGTTTATCATGGCGTTGTTTGTACTTGTCATTAGACTTTTGTAGGATATCCTAAACCTATTGGCAGATTTGTTGGACCTACTCAATGAACCGGGTGGCTTTGTCAACTTCAGTTGGAGCAGGAGATGAGTCAGTCGAGGTGACCGCAAGGAGAAGTGCAACATCTATGGGACCCAATGGTTGGAATCCCAACCCCACCTGAAAGGGGCTGTGGTTGGTTGAGCTATCCAGGGTTCGGTTGTAGCTATGCTAGACATAGGGAAGGCTCTCATCCCATGTGCGAGGGTGCTTTGAATTATACATGGGAAGGATATGCACAATCATTCGATTTACAACCTCGGTTTGGCCATTTGTTTGGGGGTGGAAGGTCGTGGATTTGGTGAGCTTGGTGTCCAACAATGACCAAAGGCTCGACCAGAATGTGCTGAGAAATTGACTATCACGATCTGAGACAATGGTTTGTGCGATTCCAAAATCTACCCAGACTTGTTCAAAGAAGAGCTTGGCAATGGCCTCTGATGTGATGCTCTTCTTGCATGCAACCAGAATCGACATCTTAGAAAAGCGATCAACAACCACAAAAACACAGTCATTTCCCCACTTGGTAGACAGGAGGCCCGACATGTAGTCCATTGATATGGATTCCCATGGCCTGTCAGGAGTAGGAATAGGGGTGTACAGGCCTTGTTTCTTAGTGGTCGGTTTGGCAATAGCGCAAGCAGTGCAGGACCTGATATACTTGTTGACCTCCTGTCAAAGTTTCGGCCAGTAGAAATGTTTTTGTAGCATCGCCACTATATTTTCGACACCGAAGTGTCCTTCCACCCGACTGTAGTGGGATTCCCAGATCAACTTCGCTCGCTCGCTTGATGGAACACAGATATGGCCCAGATGACACAACAACCCATCCTGAAGATGGAAATTATCGACAACTGTGTTTGTACCCAACATTTGGTAGGTGGTGGCGAAGTCAGAGTCTGTCTCATAGAGTTAGGGGCATCCAGAGGTCTCATGGCCACAAGAGTCTAGCACCGTGGTGAGTGTCGCGACCGACGGTCTGCTAATCAACGACGTGATTGGTGCTTCATGTTTTATACTTGATGTTGAGGTGGAATTGTTGCAAGTATGTGAACCACTTTTGATGGCGGTCATTCTACAATTTTCCTTGTGTCTACATGAACTACAGTGGCTTATGATCAGTGTAGATGAATGTCTCCTTCCCAAGAATGTAATGTCTCCACTGGCGACAGGCTTGCACAATGGAGTACATTTCTTTGTCGTAGGTAGGGTACTTACGGACAGTATCTGACAGTGTCTCACTATGATAGGCCACGGGGTGGTCATGTTGATCCAAGTGGGTATCGGTGGCCACCAACCTTTTCCAGCTGGCTCAAAACAGCTTTCTAGCAATTTTGATAATTTACTATTTTTAGCAGTTTTTCGGGTCCTGAACTTCGAGAGTTGTTTTGAGGCCCTAAACGACGTTTTTTGAGGCATGTTGCTCATGCAATTTTGTGCAACTGTTGTATTCCTCGGATAGATATTTCCAATGGGCTATCATATGCCTAAAATGGAGAACGTATGAAAACGTTACGACCCCGGGAAGTTGATTTACTGACTTACCCAAACGGGGCCCACATGACTTTTGGCACTTCATCTCCTAGGGTTAGGTTTTTGGATGCTTAGGGTTTTTTTTAAACTCTTGTTTATTGTAAAAAGGCCTTGAGAGCCTCATTGTAATCATCTTCTTGCGATTGAGCGTAGCCGTCACATCTCTTCTCAGAGATAAGTCGCCACCATTCCAGCAAGCTTGTTTTTCGCTGCATTTTACAGTTTCAACTTATTTCCTTATTGAATAGAAAACCAATTTTATTGTACCTCTATTATTTTGTGTTAAGCATCTAGCAATAATCTGTAGTCATTTCTTTCTACTCATAAAATTTGGATCATGTGTTGAGTGAGAACGACGCCCACAGCATAGTCTGAAGCATCTGTCTCGATCTCAAAGGGATGTTGCAGGTACGGTAGTGAAAGTACTAGGGTTGAGCACAAGCGCTGCTTCAAATAATCGAACACTTGTTGTTGGGACTGGCCCCACACAAATTCCGCCTTACCACCACCCCTATTTATTTGGCTGAGGGCCCATGCAATATGGGAGAATCCTAGCACGAACCTGCGGTAGAAATTGGCAAGGCCCAAGAAGCTCTGAAGCTCGGTCAGTGTGGTTGGGGCTAGCCAGTCACGGATGACTTGGATATTGGTTGGATCCACATGTACGCCATGTTGATCAATGATGTATCCTAGGTAATGGACCATGTCCATGCCAAAGGAGCATTTTTCCAAGTTGGCGTATAGCTTGTACTATCGTAGGGTGTGCAGAACCTACTGAATATGTTGCAAGTGTTCGGCCCAAGTCTTGCTGTAAATTAGAATGTCATCCAGATACACCACTACAAAAGTATTGGTGAATGGTCGCAAGATATCATCCATCATCCTCATGAAAGTGGTTGGAGCATTTGTCAAACCAAAGGGCATGACCAACCATTCAAAAAAGCCTTCTTTTGACTTGAAGGCGGTCTTCCATACATCTGTTTGTTCTATTGGGACATGGTGGTAGCCAGACTTCATATCAATCTTACTGAAGTATTTCCCCCCCGTGAATTGATCAAGGAGGTCGTCGATTCGGGGAATCGGGTACCGATTTCTGACTGTGATTTTATTCAGAGCTTGGTAATCAATACAGAGTCATCGGGTTCCATGTTTCTTCTGTACCATCATGATTGGGCTCCCGCGAGGTGATGAGCTGAGAGGGATGTGCCCCTTGTGGAGCAGTTCTTGGATCTATCACTTGATCTCCTCATTCTCTAACAAAGAGCAGCGATAGATTGGCCCATTGGGCAGTAGTGCGTCGGGGGTCAGATCGATGGGGTGCTTGACCTAGCAGTGCAGAGGTACCCCTGTAGGTGAGGAGAAGATATCTGAGTATTCTTCCATGACCTTATCTACTTGCTTCTGCTATGTGGAGAGGTCAGTCGCAGATACCCTAGATTTGGTTGTGATCTTTTACTTATTCTGAGAGCGAATCACGAAGAAGACAAACTTCCTAGTCTGAGAGATGACCTTCTTGCATTGCTTAGCAGAGATCAAGGAAATAGCACTAGGTGGGATTGTCTCGGGTATCTTGTACAATTTCCTATTCAAAGTAATAATAACACTACGAGGCCTAGACTCATATACAACATGACATTTCCATAAATAAAGTTGGCCCAAAAGAACATCACAAACTTCGATAGGAGCAACATCAAAAAATACCTCGTCTTTGAAGGGCTTGATGTCGTACGACAGTCGGCACTGTTGGATGATGCGGAGATCGCTTCCTTGGCAGAGCCATCCAATGGTGTAGGTTTGTGGGTGCGGTGTTGTTGGCAGGGCCAGTCGCTTGACAACCTCTGCTGAGATGAGGTTCTTCTAGCTACAACTATCAATGATGAAGTGCAGCGGGGTGCCTTTTACCCACATCTGTGAATGGAAGAGGCGCTCTCCTTCTTCTGGCTCATCTGGTTGACTAGGCTGGAGCTTGGTGGTAGCAACGGTGGCACTAGGTTCCGTTTCAATGATCCATCTTCCCCTTTATGGTTCTGGCTCATAGTCAAAATCTGCATCTGATTCAGAGCCTTTCACTTCGGCCACCAGCGACTACTTTGAGCGACAGTCAGCAATGTTATGCCAAGGGCTCTTATGGAATTCGCACCACTTCCCGGTGTCTTTCTTTGTCTTTCCAGTGTCCTTTTTTGCTTACGGATTGGACTGGTTGTCCTGATACTGTCCATATTTGCTTTGTCCTTTGTTCTATGGGTTGGGGCCACCCTTTCATAGCTTTTGTTGTGAGGGGTTCCCAAGCCCAAATAGCCGCATCTTTTGTTAGAGCTTCTGCTCGATTTTGACAGAATATATATAGGCCGCGCCCAAGGATGAGATGTCCAGAAATTCCATTTTGGTCTAGATGTATCTATGCAGAGCACCAGATGTCACTCTGAATCTTTGATACCCATCTTGGTGCACAAGGTATGGAAGATATTTGTGAAATCTAGCACTGCTTGGTCTCTTTCTTGCCGCATTGTGGTCCATTTGGTACACAGGTCGTCATAACTTCCGACAGGGTAGTATTGTTCCTTAATATCATCCTTGAAGGATTTCCAGGTGGTCGTGACTAAAAATAGTGAGGTTTTTTCTGTTTCCTTTTGCTCACGGAAAGTTTCCCACCAATCTTTGACATGGGGAACGGCTTTGAGGAGCGCAAAAGTAATATTTTCTCTATTCAAAAAGTTATGGACAGAAAAATACCCTTCTAGTAGATTCAACCACTTGTCTACAATATCTGCATCTATCTGACCTTCAAATATAGGAATATTGAAGTTTATTTGTACCTTGAAGGGGGCGGCGCCTCCGTTCGAAGAAGATGTGTCACCTGTTGGTAGCCGCCAAAGGATTTGCGTGAAACTATCCATCATCTCGTTCCTCCGTTGCATGGGAGATTCCTCAATCAAAAGTTTGAAAGGATATCCTATCCTGTCATCTTTATTTTCTCCTGCCATGAGAGGTCTCTTGGGCATGTGAGATATTTTGTCCTCAAGAGAAACAAGCTCAAAACCCAACTCTTTGTACTTCGACCTCGTTGGGGACATGCATTAAGACGACAAGGAGAATACCTCTCTGATACCACTGATCCAGATTTTATGAACAAAATGAAATGAATACAGATTATTAACAGGTGCTTAGCACAAAATAACAGAGATACAGTAAAACTGGTTTTCTATTAATAAAGAAATAAGCTGGAAACTGTAAAATGCAGCAGAAACAAGCTTGTTGGAATGGTAGTGGCTTATCTCTGAGAAGAGATGTGATGACTGAGCTCATTCGCAAGAATATGATTACAATGAGGCTCTGAAGGATTTTTTACAATAAGCAGGAATTTCAAAAACCCTAGACATCCAAAAAGCTAACCCTAGGAGATGAAGCGCCAAAAGTCATGTGGGCCTCGTTTGGGTAAGTTAGTACATCAACTTCTCGGGGTCGTAACTTTTGCGTACGATCTTTGTTTTAGGCGTATGATAACCCGTTGGAAAGGTATCATCGAGGAGATTCATTTTAGGAAAAATATTAAAGGACATTTTATATTTCAAACCTTTTTCCCAAAAAACATCGTTTAGGGCCTAAAAAAGGCTCCGAAAGTGAAAACTGCTAAAAATAGTAAATTACCAAAATTGCCAGAAAATTGTTTTAAGACGGTTGGAAAAGGTGGGTTGCCACCGATATCCATCTGGATCAGAATAGGTCAAGAAGGATGTGGTAACAACTCAGGAACTCCGAGAACAAACACCAAACGAGCCCACCGATCGACCTAACAACCAGAAGGAACAAGGAAGTTGTGCAACTTCGATGGAAGGAGAAATAAGATACGACAACACCCCCATGCAAGACGCAGAGGGAGAGGTGGAAATGACACCGAGTGAAGTAGGCACAGAATATCCAGAACTCAGAGACCTGGTGGAAAGGGAAGGGATAGACCTCACGAACATACTACAGCAATGGAAAAGATAGGGAGTGGACAATGTACCAACAGAGCAATTAGACCGCATCCAGTACATGTTCCTCCTAAGGAAGGAATCCAAAGCTAGAGGCCAAAAGAGAGCACACTGGGAGATTGGACACCTAGGAGTCAAATCCAACAATGTAAAACCAAAACTCTCACCCAAACAGACGCGGAGGGAAAAAGGCAGGAAATCCAACAATGTAGCCCTACAGGAGCTTGGAGTGCTACTGATAAACTCGGGTAAGATCAAAAAACTCTTCCCCAACTCCCCCCCACATGTTTAAAATGAAGGTTATAACATGGAATATAATAGGCTTAAACAACCCAAGAAAACAATGAATCCTTAGGAATAGATTAAAACAGGAACAACCGGATCTTTGTTTTATCCAAGAGACCAAGTGTAATACAGAAAGAATGGAAACAATTAGTCAACAACAATGGCGCAAGTACAAGATAGTGGCCATTGGAGGCCACCAAATGGAAAGAGGCATCCTCACCCTGTGGAATCCACAAGTACTAAGCCTAATAGCAGCTGAAGTGACAAGGCACACCATTAGGTTCCGCATGCAAATTATTGAGAACACAGAGGAGATTTTATGCACTAATGTGCATGGACCCCAGGTGCCAGAGGATAGGAGAGGAATGTTAAGCGATCTAGAAGACCTCAAAAACTGAGCCAACAACCTCCATTGGATCCTAGCTGGGGATTTCAACATCATCACGTCACTCGTGGAGAAAAAAGGAGGGACAAGAAGATTGGATAGAGATGCGGAGGAATTCTCAAAATTCATAGACATGGCGGAAATGGTAGATATGAAAACCAAAAATGGTCATTTCACCTTTAATAATAAGCGAATGAGCCAACATCGGGTAGCAATAAGACTCGACAGATTCCTAGTGTCAGAGTCAATCAATATGCAAGGGCTAACCTTAGACTGCAACATCCTTCCATGGGGGGGATATGATCATTGTCCAGTGAAACTAGAAGCAGGCTTCCAAACCACACCAAAGAACAGACCCTTCAGATTCGAGAAATTTTGGATGGAACACTCGAATTTCAAGGAAAATATCAAGCAGTGGTGGAGTGAAGAGAAACCAGAGCAAGGGATAAGGATGTTCAAACTCTACAAGAAACTAAAATATATAAAATATAGGCTGAAGGAGTGGAACAAGGACACCTTTGGGAATATAAACCAAGTGAAGAAAATCATAGAAGAAAAAATGAAAAAACTCCAAGAAACCTTCATTTTGGAGGGCTACAATGAGAAAAGTAAAAAAGAGGAGATCCAGATGACCCAGAAATGGGATGAAAGGTGCCGACAGGAAGAAAATCTCTGGAGACAAAAGTCCCGGATCAGATGGCTAAAGGAAGGGGAAAGGAACACCAAGTTCTTTCACAGAACAACCATGGCCAAAAGATCCCATAACAAAATATTGAAGATAAGGGACCCGAATGGAATACAAAGAGAGTCCCATAAGGACATCGAAACAACACTGGTAAACCACTTCCACGGGATCACCTAGGAACCCAATCAGGATAGAACGGAGGCCATACAAAAGGTGACCCAACACATATCTCTCCTGGTAATAGAAGAACAAAACAAAAACTTGATCAAACCCATTGCAGAGGAAGAAATAGACCAAGCACTCCAGGAAATGCCCAATGGAAAAGCTCCAGGCCCAGATGGGTTCACAGCGGAGTTTTTCAAAGCTTGTTGGGAAGTCGTCAAACATGATGTCTACAAGGTAGTAGAAGACTCTAGAAGGTCAACCTCCATCCTGAAATCACTAAATGCTACTTTGATAACACTCATACCCAAAGAAAATGAATCCAAAACTCTTGATCGTTACATACCAATAGCGTTGTGCAATGTGGTGTATAAGATAATTTCCAAGGTTATAGCCAACAGACTGAAACCACTACTACCCACACTAGTGTCGCAAGAGAAAGAGGGGTTCATAGAAGGAAGGCAAATAATGGACAATATTATCCAAGCCCATGAACTGATCCACACCCTGAAGCTTCAAAGAAGAGGGGGAATGATAATACAATTGGACCTAGCAAAAGCCTACGACAAAATAAGCTGGCACTATATGGTTAGAACCCTGGAAGCCTTCGGCTTCACCCAGCACTGGATCCGATGGATAACCAACCTAGTATCCACAACAAGCTTCTCGCTACTAGTAAATGGAGCCCCTACCAAACCTTACTAGCCCACGAGAGGCATCATACATGCAGACCCGTTGTCCCCCTTCTTATTAATCTTAATGATGGAAGGACTCAGTCGAAGCATAAAAAGCAGAACCGCAGTAGGGGAAATAATAGGAATCAAACCTTATGAGAATTGTCCAACTTCCACACACCAACAATTCGTGGATGATACCTTACTTCATGGCATGCCCACAGTCAAGGAAGAGGAGGCCTACAAACGAATATTAGATGAGTTTGGGGAAGCCTCAGGGGCTGAGATAAACCAGTCCAAATCAATGATCTTATTCTTTAACACCAACCCAACTATCCAAAGGAATTTAGCCAACATCCTGGGCTTTGAACACAAAACCCTCCCAACCAAGTACTTAAGCATCCCCCTGATAGACAAAGCCTACAATATGTCAACGTGGGAGGGAATAGTCAACAAGCTTCAAGACCAGGTAAACAATTGGACTTTCAGATCCCTCAACCTGGCAGGGAGACTTATCCTAACCAAGTCGGTTCTGCAAGCTATCCCAACGTTTATGATGTCAGTTTTCCCGGCCCCCAAGGAAATTTTACAAAAAATAAAAACCATACAAAGGGAATTCTTGTGGCGCGGAGCAGAATTAAGGAAAAAATGGGCACTAGTGGCTTGGGAGAAGGTGTGTAAGCCAAAGAGCAAGGGAGGCCTTGGGCTACACGACCCGCAAGTAATCAACGACACCTATGGGGCAAAGCTCTACTGGAGATGGGTCAAAGAAACGACCACGCCATGGGTTAACCTGTGGAAGGAAAAGTACGCCCCGGATATTAGTAACCAGGACAAAATCCGCTTCAGAGGCACCAAGGAGGGTTAAGCCATCTAGAACTTAGCCTGGTGCAACAAGACCTGGATCCAGACACACAACTTTTGGGAAATAAGGAATGGCAGAACGCTAGATTCTGGGAGGATGCCTGGCAACAGGAACCCAAAATGGAACAACTGGGCCGGAAAAAAACTCCAACAGGAGATGATGGCGCAAGGCAAAACCCGAGTTTACCATCACTGGAAACAAGAAGCATAGCACAACAAATGGAGAATCTGGAACACTCTCACCCCACAGACTAGAGACCAGACCGCAACAACAGTTAAAGAAGTGGAGGAGGAATTGGGGAGAAGGAAAATTGCAATCACGGATGGAAATGACCAGCTGAGATGGGGACACAAATATGGAGGGGAATTCAATCTTAAATAAGTATACCACTACATAACAAACCAGGATCAATAAGTTGTGGCGTATCATTGGGACAAGCTCTGGAATAGCCCCTAATGGCCAAAAATAAAAATATTCCAGTGGCTAATACTACACAACCGAATCCTAACTTGGGAGAACCTAAAGAAGAGAGGTTTCATAGGCCCTTCAAGATGCCACCTATGTGAAGAAAAGGAGGAAACAATGAACCATCTCTTGGATGAATGTCCTTACACAGTAGAATTATGGGAGGAAAACTACAGCGACAACGAAGAGGTGAATCTTTGTTCGACCCTCACCCCCGACATGATCATTTGGGCAATTTGGAAGGAAAGGAATCGACACATCTTCAGGAACCAAAGCTGGACGGTTGGAAAGATCAAAGAAACAGTAATAGCCATGACAAGGGAAATGGTACAGAGCCGTGACCTCCGAACAGGAGGACCGCAACTCACTGATCGGGATCTCAGAATTCTAGAGGCTTTCCAAGTGAAAGGAAGACAAAACCCCAATCAGGTGAGACAGGTGCCACAACTAAGTTTAGGCGAGCGCAACTAGAAACCGCCACCAGAGGGATCCCTCAAGCTAAATTTCGACGGGGCATCGAAGGGAAACCTAGGACAGACCGGTATGGGGGAAGTAATTAGGAACAGTCAAGGAATAATTATCCGACTGTACACAGGAAGTTTGGGGAATTCAACAAACAACACTGTGGAATTTGGAGCATTGGAGACAGGTCTGGAGATACCACACAGGGAAGGAACGTAAAATTTAATAGTGGAAGGCGACACCATGCTAGTAATCAACACAATAAGGAAACTCCAAAACGACACCAAAGTGGGAAAAATATAGAGGCACTGGCACTGGCGCTTGGCACAGGGATCACAGTGGAGTTGCGCTGGGTCCACAGGTCAGCAAATGGACTTGTGGATAGAATTGCTAATGAAGGGGTCGACAGGGAAGGATGAGAATTGGATGCCACATGGATTAACATCCCAAGTGGCTAGTTTCAGACAAACTGTACCCAACTAGTGGCAAAGGACTATGACGACAGCCGAAGTACGGGAGACCACATCGAGGCTGGAGACACAAAATTAAACGAAGGGCAAGTAGGATATAGGTTGAATCCGTTAAGCCACTTTTTAAACACGAGTTACAATGCAGATCACAGTCACACCACAAGAAGGGGTATGATACCAAGGTCCTATCAATAGAAGGAAGTACAGGGGCTGGCCGTGGGAGAATGGAAAGGGTAAGCCGCAGCCGGCAAAGGACGAAGACCAAAGGGATAGCCTGAGAGTAGGTATGGGTACACCTCATCTACACCCAGATCCCGAGGGATGAAATGATTAGAGGATAACGTGTAAGGAAAAATATTGGCATTGGAACGACAGCAGAGCTCCCAAGCGCACACACTCAGAAACAGAGATAAAGGACCGAAAGATACGCCTTTATGGGAGACAAATGATTACCTGGAGAAGACCACCTTCGGGGAAACTCTATAAAAGAAGAAGCATCAGGGATAGCGACAGACCAACTAGAAACAATTCCAGAGACCAGGAAGGGGAGAGTAGTAGTAGAGAAAGAAAGCACGATAGAAGCCACGGCTTACAAGAAAAGATGGTAAGAACGAAGAACACCCAGAGTAAGAGGGGACCCCAAGGGGAGGAACTCCCAATAAGCGCCCGGAAGATCACTAGGATGGAATAGGCGGCCAGAGAGGCCAAAGGCACCTTCCTCGAGCAGGCAGATACAAAAGTTAAAGCAATCATCGACAGATGGGAGTGGGAAGTCAACACCAAGC
This sequence comes from Picea engelmannii, assembly GCA_009831015.1. Classification (NCBI taxonomy): domain Eukaryota; kingdom Viridiplantae; phylum Streptophyta; class Pinopsida; order Pinales; family Pinaceae; genus Picea; species Picea engelmannii. The sequence continues at coordinate 277,000 of ML792599.1, forward strand.
GCCAGGGAAAATCTTGGGTGGAACTCATCCAAGAAGCAGATGGGTTAAGGGACCCAGGGGCCACACAGCCCAAGAAAACCCTCTACCACAAAATAGTGGAGGAAGCCTAGCATACAAAAATGCTAATATGCAAGCTGAGAGCAGAAAAGAACGAGACCAGCAAGGTGGAAAACCGAGGCTGCAAGAAAGAAATCATAGAAATCCTGAGCCGCCTCAGTGACTTGGAGGCCAACGTAAGAGGCATAACAGAGAACCAAAAGAACCAAGGTGAAAAAATAGACCGACTGGTTGGTCAATTCCAACTCTACCTTCGCTATGTCCATCACATGGACATCACTCCAACAGACCGACGTGGAACACTAGCCAGCATCAGAAGGACGCGCACGGTGGAGCAGAAAAAGCAAAACGAGGTAAGGAAGGAAGGAGATGAAAGCCACCCAATCTGTGTGGACTAGCGCAACACCAACTCAAGTTCTTTTGTTTATCAGTATAGGAACAACTCATGTTATATGCTCTCGCTTTTATGTATTTTTGATGGTATAGTTCTTTTTTTCTTCTTCAAACGAACTTATGGAGACTAGGTCGGTTTCCCTGAGTGGCAGCCTAGTCATCCTTTCACTAATGTAGATAGCTCAACTTGGGGACCCCTAATCTGGTTTCCTTTTTGGCAGATCAGGGGCCACCCCTAATCTGGTTTCCTTTTTGGCAGATCAGGGACCACCCTTCAACCTTTTTGGTACAATATTTTACTCAGTAATATAGAATCTCAACTCACTTATTAATAATAATAATAATTATTATTATAATTATAATTATAATTATAATTATAATCTATGTTAATTTCTTATTTCCATTTCTATCTTTAAAGATATCTTAATTTCATTATTAGACACATAAAAATAGTTTCGTATTAAAGGGTCACCGTCATTGCGATTCAATAAATATATATAAATGATATAAAATCTAATTGGCAAGCATCCTTGCTTAAGAGAAATTGGGAGAATTCAAGTTGGGTTCTTTTATTGGTTAAAAGAATAATAATTTCATTGGTTAAAGGAATAATAAAACGTTTGAGAAATATTCTTTAGGGGCTAAGGTTTAACTGTTTACTTTTAAAATTTTAGAAATATCGTAATTCTTGAGGGGCTAAGGTTTCACTCTTTACTTTTAAAATTTTACTTTTAAAATTTTAAATGAGTATAAATAGTTTATTATTAAATTAAATTGAAATTAATATAAATATTTTATTATTAATTTAATTTTGGTTTGATGGTTTATTTTGAAATTATTATAAATATTTTATTATTAAATTAAATTTAAATTTAAATTAGTATAAATATTTTATTATTTATTTAATTTTGGGTTAATATAAATTGGGTTTAGCTTGTTGTTGTAAGATGGATTGTTATTTTTTTCATACAAATTTTATTTTAGAATTCTATTTTTAAAAAATGATATATTTACTCATTATGAATAAATTGTTGTAAATAATATATTTGCTCAAAATAAATAAATTATTATAAAAGTTGGAAAAAAAAATCAACATCAACCAAAACAAACCAACTTTCAATGAAATTACCTTGAAGTTCTTTTTTTCAAAAACTTCTTATGAAAGTTATGTGTTATCTCTCCAATAGGCATTAGAAGACGTTGGAGTCTAATAGTATGGCGATTTTACCTTGATCCACGAAATTCCTCCAAATTTCTTCGCCCTTATGCCACAGTAAATTCAACTTAATACAAACAGCTTACCCTTATGCTTCATTAAAGTCAAGTCAATACGGACAACTCAAATTTGAAGTACGGGACATCATAATTTGATAATAATACATTTGTTCATTCAATCAATTTCCATCAACTTCGTTGTCACACTGGGTGTTGGAAAAGACCAAAAGAAGAACATTTCATTTTAGAGTGTGAAACGTTCAAAAACAGTAAGGACAACTATGTAAGTATCTTGACAGCTAGCTCTTGGAATAATTTATTCAGCAAAGGGACACTAGAGAAATTGGGGGAACTCATCATCAAGTTGAACAGGAAAAGGGTTGAAATGCAAAAATCAATGTGTGAAGGGGTATGTCCCATAAGCTAAGTACATTTCCTCGACTTTTTGATGGGGACGATGCAGCTCGGCCCCAGGCCTGAAACTCTACTTGCTTCATCTCCTCTCGAAACACCTATGTTCCTTTGTCCTCTCTTGTTACTAGTCTGAAGATGAGCTAGTTTTTTCTGAGTTGATTTCAACCATTTAGCCCCGATCCCAGGTTTCCTACAGTTTCATTATGTTCCTTTGTCCACTTCTGTCACTAACCGGTAGAAGGTTTGGTTGAACAACAATGGACCTTTTAGTAGTCTGTGTCCTACTGTTTTGTCAGTCACAACAGTGTTTAACAGCCAGTCCCATACAATCTTCTCAAGTAATCTTTAGAAGTATCCTTATGGAATCTACAGGCTCGGATCCCACTGGCGGGGAGAACAGGGATCCATGGGACCAACCGGACCTCCTTGCATTGATTGATGAGCTTTGCAGCAAACATTATAGCAGTGGAACTATCTTGCATGCTGCTCCACTGAAACCCACCTCCGGTCCCACCCACTTTGACCCCACTCATAACAGTCAGGTATTAAACCCGATTACTGGAGGGACATCTTCACATAATGTCTTGGAGGGAGTTCGCTCGCTACTGGGCCAACAGGGTAGGCAGATAGATGTGGATGACCAGCTGGGGAGTAGAACGATTCTATCAAGAGGACGCACAAAGTCTGGAAACCAAAACAAAGACATTCCAGATTAATACTCAGGATGGATGTCGGACTTTCTGGATGTCGGACTTTTTGAAGGATTGCATACAAAGATAAATGTAATCAGAACCTTGAGGACTGGCTATTAACTCATTGGAAACCAGTTCTAGGTTACCTCCCCAAAGTTCATTTACTCCAACATGGATGGTTCGACTTCATCTTCAAGAAACTTGAGGACTCTGTCCATATCCTAGATAATTTCTGGGTATTTGATGGCGGAAGCCTTATGCTCAAGAGATGGAGGTTTGGCTTCAACCCATCCATGGAGTTCTTCAGCCACAGACATCTCTGGGTCCTCCTCCCGGGACTACCACTACAGCTTTGGAACCAGCAAGCGCTTGAGGTCATCGGAGCCTCTTTAGGACATTTTCTAAGGGTGGACAAGAACTCTCTTGAAGCATCAGACAGAAGAATGGCCAAGGTATATGCGGAAATAGACATCCAGGATGGACTGCTCGAGATCTTGGAGATAGAATGGAGAGGTACTCTCTTTGCACAACGCCTCGACTACATGGGGATCCCTTTTCGATGTTCGTTCTGTCGACGAACATGGCATCTGAGAAGAGATTGTTCAAAGTTTCCTCCTGCCATGACTGAGATGGACCCATCGGAGGAGTTCGGTTTCAACAGTTATATCACACCGTCGGACCAGCTGGAGGAGGAGGCTTCACATTTGCGGAGGGTCTCTAGTTTCGAACCAACTGATGACTCGCTTGTGGGTAAGATTAAGCTACATTACCCTTCGCTTTTTAATACTCTTTCCACTTGGGACAAACTCTTCATAAACGAGCAGGCTGCTACTATTTTGCATCCTGTTGACCCACCCTTACATCTACCTCCCACCTCGACTTGCCTTGCCACCTCTAGCGATTCCTTTTCTGCTCGGGAACCGACTACTCTAGTAGCCACAACTCCAAGCATTTCATCTTCTCCTTTACAAGCCCCCTTGCCAGTGACTAGTCCCGAAACTACTACTAGAGCCTTGGACAACCAAGCATCATCTATCTCAGGTGACGCACAAGACTCCACTAATCTCCCTGGCTATGCTGAGCCAACCTATTTCGAACAGGAATTAGACAATTTGCTTTCGACTATAACCCCAGCCACTAACCTACCTTTCGGATCTCTTCCCATCCACACATACATTGGCAAGACCCTTATACAACCTACCTCACATCAGCTTGATTTTCCATCTTCTTCGGAAGCGTAAAAGACATCTGACCCAGATCCCACTTGGTCCAAGGGATTAGGTCTTGATATTTCGCCACTAAAAACCCGTAGTGCACAAAAAAAGGCTTTTACTGGACCTTCGACTTCGGTTACACCTTCTACTGATACAACTCAAGGGGCTCTTAGAGGATTAAAATCCCTTGCCCAGGGTAAGTCATGATCCTTCTCTCCCTCAACATCAGAGGGGTTGGAGGACCCCTGAAACTTGCCTCCATGAGAAGACTTCTTGAGAAGACCCAACCGTCTATTATCTTTCTTCAAGAAACTCTAGTAGATGCAACTGCTGCAAGGGATTTTATATACAAGCTTCGACTTAACTAGATGACCTGCGCGGCAATCTCAGTTGGTAACTCGGGAGGCCTACTTGCCTCGTGGGATCCTACCTTGTTTGATCTTATACTTGTGCTAAGCCCATAGGGGATATTACTTTCGAGTACCTGCTTTGAAATGAGAACAAAGATGACTATTCTCAATGTCTACGGACCTTGTGCTGATAGAAGAACCTTCTGGGAGTGACTCGATCGACTAGGCCTATTCTCAATGTCTACGGACCTTGTGATGATCGAAGAACCTTATGGGAGTGACTCGATCGACTAGGCCTCTTGGCGATAAAAACTCTCATCATCGCAGGAGATTTTAACCCGACTACTTATTCCAGGGAAATTTGGGGAGAAAGGGCCAAGACTGAACCACTCTCGGATTTTTACAAGCAACTTTTTTCCAAAAATTTCTTAGTGGATTTGAAGCCGGTGAAGCTACTGCCCACTTGGAGAAATGGGAGAGTGGGACCAACATGCATTGCCAAGAGACTTGATAGGTTCATGGTGGCTGATGATTTTCTCATGCCCACTTCCAAATTCAGAGCTTGGGTAGAACTTCCCTATCTCTTCGATCACGCACCAATCTATCTACAGATAGGAGAAGGAGGATTTGGAGCTAAACATCCCTTTAAGTTTAATCCAGTGTGGCTAAGGAAGAAATCATTCGATCATTTGGTTAGATCGGTGTGGGCTGACTCTACTCTTACTCTTCAAGGAGACGCCCAGGGAAATTTGGCGAGAAAACTTTCACGTTTAAAATCCGAATCCATTATGTGGTTAAAAGAAAAAAAGACAAAGGAAAAGGCTGAAATGTGCAGATTAGAACAGGAACTGGAGGAACTACATCAATTAAAGGCTTTGGACGCTAGTAAAGTTGATCTAGACCAAAAGTTATTTTGTTTAGAAGGAGCCCGAAACAAACTCCTTCGTGAGGACGAGGATAGATGGCACTCGAAGAGTAGAATGCTATGGCTCGAAGGCGGGGACAAAAACACCTGATTCTTTCACAGAGTTGCTAGTTTTCATCAAACTAAAAAATACTTGTGGGAAATTGAGGATGAGGGAGGTAGGCTTCATCATTCTACAGCAGACATCAAATCAACGGCTTACAATCACTACAAATCCTTTTACCATGAAGAAATAGCTCCAAACCTCAACACGCAGATTGAAATAGAAAGACTCTTCCCAAAGATGGTATCAGACGAGGAGGCCAGTTTTTTAGAAATCCCCTGCACAAAGGAGGAAATATTAGAGGTGATCAAAGGCTTCAAAAAATCAAAAAAGCACGGGACCCGATGGTTGGTCTGTAGAATTATATCTCCACTTCTTTTATATTATGGGACAAGATCTGTTGGATGTCGTGGAGGACTCGAGATCCAGAGGGGTTGTAAAAAATCATTTAAACAATACTTTCATTGTTCTGATCCCCAAAACAAACCTTCCAAGGAAGTTTGCATATTTCCGCCCTATCTCGCTCTGTAATCTGTGCTACAAAATTATTTCTAAAATTATCGCCAAAAGGATCCATCCTATCCTCTCCCGGGCTCTTTCTGACAAAAATATAGGCTTCTTTAAAGGGAGACAAATTCTTAATGCCATTGGCAACACTCAAGAGTGCCTTCATAGTATAAAAACAAAAAATCTCCAAGCCATCCTTCTAAACATGGACTTGAAAAAGGAATTTGATTGTATAAACTGGAATTTTCTGCATCTCATCCTATTACAATGTGGTTTTGGGGTGACCACCACCAACTGGATAATGGGTTGTATTTCCTCAGCCACCTTTGAAGTCCTGATCAACGAGGAAGCTACTAAATTCCTTCACTGTGAGAGAGGGCTCCGACAAGGCTGCCCCCTATCACCTCTTCTTTTCATCTTGGTCCTAGAGAGCCTCAACATTTTACTCAAAAAAATCCAAGTGGAAGGTCACCTGACTGGCATTAAAGTTTCGAGGTTGATTCATATTCTGCATCTTCTTTTTGTAGACGACGTGATCATCATGACCAACGCAAATTTTTTTGAATGGACAGAGATCCACACTCTTATTAATACTTTCTGCTCTGTTTCAGGTTTGGAGATCAATTACCATAAGTCAACTTTCCTGGCTTCGAGAGCTCGAGAAGATATTCTGTCTGCAATAAAAGTGATGTTCGGCATCGACTCTCGAGACCTAGTGGAGGGATTCATCTATCTTGGATTCAACATCAAACCAACAAGCTATACAACAAAGGATTGGAGTTGGTTGATTGAAAAGTACGAGAGCATAATCCATCATTGGTGCAACAGATCGCTATCGCTGGGAGGTAGATACGTTCTAATCAAGGTTGTCTTGGAAGGCCTTCCTATGTACTGGATGGCCTTAGCACACATTCCTCTTTATGCTCTAAAGAATCTTCGGCAACGGATATTCACCTTCTTCTGGACAGGCAACAAACAAAACAAAGGATACCATCTTTGCAAGTGGGAGGCGATCTCAAAACCCAAATCGTTGAGCGGTTGGGGAATAAGAAACCTGCTTATCTTTTACAGGGTGATCTCGACAAATACCCTCTGCAGAATATTGATGGCTCTAGGCTTATGGAGCAAGGTAATTAAAGACGAGTATATCTCTCACCTTCCAATTCATGTCTGGATCAAATCGACCTCAACTACTCCTCCGAGTGGCTCTCAAACCTAGAAACATCTTCTTAAATCACTTCTGATTATCCTACAGTGGATCGCTTGGAAACCTGGAAGTGGATCTTTGATCGAAATCGGTTGAGACTCCATCCTGGGCTTGGGGAATAAGTCTTGGGGAATAAGTCAATGCTCTCACTTCCTCTCTTGGCTCGTTTACATAGTAAGGGTTTTCATTACTTGTATCAACTCGTTCACACCCACAGCAATGGACAGATAGGTGAAACTTGGATTAAAGGCACCTTTCTGAAGCTTGAACCGGATCTGGAAGCCGAATGGATTAGTTACACGCAACAATTGACTGGAGCTGGAATCCGCCTTCTGGAGCGGTCGGACTCCCTTATCTGGACAGGAGGGGATAACTCTGGCACTTTCACAGTAAATAACGCCTACCACGCGATTGCTACCAAATTTTGGAGTCAACACGAAGAAGCCTGGTGCAAGAAGTTTTGGAAGGGGGACTGTCCAATGAAGATTAAACTCTTCATTTGGCTCCTGATAGAAAACAAACTTCTTGTTTGGGATAATTTGCAGATCCGTGGTTGGGCGGGCCCAAATCACTGCATACTGTGTAAACAGGAAAGCAAATCGATCCATCATTTATTTATGTAATGCAATTTTTTCTGCTTGATCTGGAAACAACTCAAATTGGTTTTAAATCTAGCAGACTCCTAGATAGGTACCACAGTGCCACATTGCTTTCGTAATTGGCTGGTCTCCAACAAAAACCACCCAACGCTGTCAGCATATCTTTGTTGGCGCATCTGGAATGCCAGAAACACAGCTCTCTTTAAAGAGAGGTCCACATCGATTCCAAGGGTGGTTAACAATATTTTAGTAGAGGTGGCCACTTCTAGAATTAAAGCCAAAGATCTGCCCACTCGCAGACCAAAGAAAACTCTTCCGACTGACAGAGCAGTAGCCCGGTTCGACGGTGTTGCACAAGAAGGAGGTAATCTCTGCGTGGCGAGAGGAAAAATCTTCTTAAACTCTTACTCTACTATCTGTTGGACCCTGTGGACAAGGCTCTAATATAAAGATGGAACTAATGGGGGCGTGGGCTTCTCTCATCCTAGCTCAAAGACTGGATATCAACGAGTTGTTATTACTTGGCGACTCCAAAGTCATTATTTACTGGTTCAGCGGTTAGGCTGATCTCCAAGTGGCAACACTAGAGTGCTGGAAAGAAAGAACAAATGAAGCAACAAGTGTTGGAAAGAAAGAACAAATGAAGCAACAAGACACATAAAGAATCTTTCTTTTTCTCACATCTACAGGGAGGATAATAGCGAGGCAAACACCCTGTCAAAAAAAGCACTGACAATGCCCCTGGGCTATCTTCGATTTTCTCAGTGGGAGGATGGCAACGAGGGTCCCTCCATCTCACTAACGCTATGAATGTAGTCACAATTACAGCTGCGAATGATTGTAGAGATCCAAGATAGGAAGTCTTTTAGAATGGATAGAAATTATCCATTTCAAGTCAAGAGTGAAAATAAAATAGCACTCAATTCAAGAATATAAACTTGTATCGAATACTAACTGTATATTTTTATATCCTTTGAATATAAAGAACATTTTTTTCCCGTGGAAAAAAGCTAAGTACATTTCTTTAATTACTTTTCAAAATTCAACTCCAATAACAATAACACTAAGATTTTCTCTCCATTGAAATTTTTTTCACCCAATTTATGCATCCATATGCCGACTCAAATCAAATCAAGTTAATACAGACATTTCTCTTACCACTTTTCCATCTTGATCACCATTTTTCATTAAAATCTGATAAAACTGCGATTTTCTCTCATGAGATTTGAAGGACGGGTTCTTTGAATTTGGGTTCTTTCATTGGTTAAAGTGAATAATAAAACGTTTGAGAAATATGGTAATTCTTTTGGGGCTAAGGTTTCACTGTTTACTTTTAAATTTTAAATTAGTATAAACAGTTTATTACTGAATTAAATTAATTAAATTGAAATAGTTTATTATTAATTTAATTTAATTATGGTTTGATTGTTTATTTTTAAATTATTATAAATATTTTATTATTAAATTAAATTTAAATTTAAATGAGTATAAATATAAATATTTTATGATTACTTTAATTTAATTTTGGGTTAATATTAATTGGATTTAACTTGTGTGGTTGTGGGATGGATTGTTATTTTCCTTATTCAAATTCTATTCTAAGATTCTATTTTAGGAAAATGATATGTTTGCTCATTATAAATAAATTGTTGTAAATGATATATTTGTTAAATAAATTGTTGTAAAGGTTGGGAAAAAAATTATTATTGATTATTTTAAGTATATATTTAATTTGATTTAATTTTAGATAACAAAAATTAATTTAATTAAATTTTAGATAGTAAAAATTTTATTATTATTATTATTATTATTATTATTATCATCATCATCATCATCACGGAAACTAAAAAAATTATATTATAAAAATCACATTTGCTTTAGGACAAAGAGTCTTAGTTCTTGTTGCAACCATATATTTTATAATAGTTTACTCATAGCTTTAAAATATATATTGTTTAAAGGAAGACATGATGATTGACAACCTTATCTAGTTTTAAAAACATAAGTCTAATGTTTGAGTGGGCACTCCACCCATCATGGGATAATTGAAGCTCTAAGATATTAGAAAAGAGTGTTGAGACCTAGTATTTAAAGGAAAGGAGATGATCGTTGAGGGGGAAAAAGAGAATTAAAATAATGATAAATTAGTGAATAAGGCTAGGTCATTAGGTCAAAATTTGATAAAAATGTATTAAAAGAAGGGTAATGAGATTAGATATTAAGATATGGAAATATTAAAATATTAAATGGAGCACATGCACATGTTGATTGAGATCCTCATCCAAGCCAACATTCGATCTTATCGATTCTTGCTTTCCCATTTCCATGTCTTCAACGAGTTGATTTCTGCTTCCCTTAACTTCCCATGGATTGAACTAACTCACATTCTTTGATTTGAAGTCTGTGACCAAGCACGACATCGCTTTATCAGTACTCGTTATGTCCATGGAAAATCCCCCTTGAAATCCATAGAACATGGGGAGGTCAAGAATTTTGGGAATATTGAGGGCTCAACATCAAGAGCAGCTTATAGACCCATTAAGGGCACAACATGTCACTTCTTTGATTTGAAGTCTGTGACTAGGCACGACAACGCTTTATTAGTACTCACTACGTCCACAGAAAATCCCCCTTAAAATCCAAAGAACATGGGGAGGTCGAGAATTTTCAGAATATTGAGGGCTCGACATCAAGAGCATCTTATACACCCATTAAGGGCACAACATGTCACTTGCGGGAACTGAACCTGGGTGGGGGGGAAACACCCCTTAGAACAAACCACTCGGACTAAACCCAATTGACAATTTGCTCCTCATGATTTTGTAACACCCTTCTTATTTCTTGCAACTCTCTCTAGTCCATTAGAACATAGTAGAAACCAAACACTCTAATAAACAGAAAACCAAGATACTAGACTAATTCCAAAAGCAATTTGAATATAAAAAACCAGAAAAATTGCCTTTCTACCCACAATATTTCCTTCAAAATTTCCCAAATCAAACTGAGAATTTTGAAGCTTGAATGCCCTAAGCCCTCCGAAAAGCCAAACCACCCACAATCATGGTCCTCACTACCTGAGAACATAAACATTGAAAAACAAAAACAAACCACTCCATACTAGAAAATCTCAAATACAAACTAGAAATGTTCCTTTATGATAAAAAAGCATAAAGAAAAATATCTACCAAAAAAAATCCTTTTATAACATAGAAGCATAGATACAAAGATCTACCCAAGAGGTTTCTTAAGCTAAAAATCACAAAACCAAATAAGCGCAAAACCACAAGGAGTCCTTGATTCCTCTTACCTGACAATAACCAAATATTTGGAGATAGTATCCATATGCCATGAACTATCATCCTCTCCACAATTCCATTATCCCACTATGATAATGATAAACACCAACCAATGCTTAACCACGAAGTCGAGGATGAGAAGGGGGTACATCCATTTAGTTGAATTACTTGCATTGCATTGAAAGTGAAGCCCGTATGTACGTGACATGATGAGATTTAATGGAATACATATCTCCTAGATCCATTCATTTTACAACCTCCTCTTTTAACTTGGTGGCCTCATTAGCATACATGTTTTTTTTCTAGTTATTTTTCCTCTCAACTTGGTGGAATGAAACCTTTTGAAATTTATCCTCCGTGTAAACCCGAGCTAAATTAGATGCAAGGGAATAATCTTCAAAAGAATTTCAATATCAGCTTGTTGATTATTGTAATTAAGTCTTCTATTACATATTCTTAACCTTAATTATTAAAAAAATTCATGTTCTCATATAAAGGTTGTTTCAGTTTTTACATTGAGATGGATATTAATCCCATGCAACTCACATAACTAAAACTAATATATTTTTAATATATTAAGAAAAAGAAAATTAACATAACCATATTTAATTTAAAAAAACATTATTTAACCTATTATAAAATTTACTCTAAAAATAAATTTTAATATTTAATATTCACATAATTGACTAAATGTCAAATTTGTATTTACTCTTAAAAAAAGACTGTATAAGAAGCTACTAAAATTGAGACAAAGAAAATTAGCATAACCATATTTAATTTTAAAAAAAAAACACTATTTAACTTATTATAAAATTTACTCTAAAAATAAATTTTAATATTTAATATTCACATAATTGACTAAATGTCAAATTTGTATTTACTCTATAAAAAAAATGTATAAGAAGCTATTAAAATTGACTTACAATTATGTTGTAAGTATCTTGGAGTTTCGCCTTGAATAAATATGTTGGAATGTGGTGTTTTGTGAATATTTTTGACATGATTGGAACATGTGTTGGATAAGATAAACTTTAGGTTGAAAAAATATAATCACTTATATGTGTGGGGGAGTTTTTAATAACGAGTTTTTAATTTTATTTACAAAATAACGTTAAGCATCGTAATTTTGTTATGAATAAATTTAGATTAGATTTTACATTATGTACTATAGAAACAAAACAACAAAATATGTCAAATACTAAATAATGAGTTTGAATTTTATAGTTTTTTTTTTAATTATTTTGAGTTTTTTTTACAAATTTATATTTAAATTATATTTGTTGTAAATGGTTTTAGTTAAATTTAATTTATTAAGTAATTTTTTAAAATTATATTATTTTTTATTTTAAAAATATTTTAAAATAATAATATTTTAATTTATCTAAAACTTTTGGTTTTATGTAAATTATATAATTTTAATCTTTAAAAAAAATACTATGTGGGTTTAGTTCCATTCATCTATGTTCAAATCTCATTGGATTGACCCTGATGGTATTAGTGTTAGAAACTTGTACATATTCATCTATGTTCAAATCTCATTAGGTTGACCCTGATGGTATTAGTGTTTGAAACTTGTACATATGAGGCCAACTCCAAAATTCATTTGTCATGTATATGCATTGTAAAAAAAAACATTTAAAATAAATAATTAACTTTTTAATACAATCATGTGAGGGAATATATTATTAAAAGTGATAGATATATGTAAATAAACATTATTAATTTGAAAAGATGAAAAATGATTAATTGACACATATCAAATTGTTTTAATTATGTAATTGTATTGTTCTTGAGGTCTAGAGTAGTCGGTGAGGGAGTGCTTTGTTAAGGCACTCCATAAGTGAAACTCATCGGTTCAAAACCCCTGGGGACACTTCAAATCCAACCATGTTAAGGGCTGGTGTGGTCCAGGTCGGGTGCAATCCTCGGGTGATTTTGAGGGCTTAGATACCCCTCGGTCATGGCATCTCAACCATATGCCAATCCCGCAAGTCAAGGATAGTATAGCCAGCAAAAAACAATTATGTAATTGTATTAGTTGCCACTCACTATTAATTTGAAAAAGTAGAAAAAGACTAATGGACACATATCAACTAGATTTTTAATTTTTTTTTAAACCAAATTTGAAAATTTTATATTAAAAAGGGTTGTTTCAAGCTAAGAGTAGAGTTACATATACTTCAGGTTCAAAAAAATTCAACGAAAATTGGCAGCTCGTGTAATGTCCCCTTCCAAGTGATACTGACCATGAGGGACTTAGTAGCCTAGTTGTCCCCCTAGGCTATAGTCTCATTGGAAAAAGGGGACTAAGAGAGTAAAAAGAGGTCAAGTAATTAAAAGTTAAATTAAAAGGGTGACAAGGATTAATGTGAAAATAAGTAAAGTGGCTTTATGAATCAATTGGAGAAAAGAACATTAGGAAGCCTAAGAAATAATTTAAGTGAAGATTAGAAGATGGGATAAAAGAGAATGAGGTC